>JAOTQM010000105.1:0-86033 GCA_026939265.1 Oreonectes daqikongensis | reverse complement strand
TTCACCATTGTTGAGGTTTGTAATGATGAACATGATGTCTAAGTTTGTCAGTAAACATTTCTGATATTTTGTCTCTGTACTTTGTTTTATTTGTGAACCTTAATGTCAACATCAATCATGAATAAATCAAATCTTAGTATAATTTAAAAAAAGTTTTTTAAACGTATTATTCTCTAACACTTGTCATAAAGCAAACGATTCCTTCAAATCCTTTTCAAAACCTTTATTTCTTTATCAATGCACAAGTGTTCTTATTGAAACACAATTACAAACATTGAAAAAAAGTAAGTTAACTTGATGAATGTTAAGAGTCAAGAGCCCAACTAAAGCAAACACTGATCACAAAAATGGTGGTTTGTTGAAATTTCAACATTAATAGCGAGTGCAAAAGTGATATTGATTCAATGACATAAATATGTTTTAATATAATGCATAGTGTAATACTTATTTTTGTTAAAATGTCTAAAATGAGTCTGCGTTGATGTTATAAGACGTTGAAAATACGTCCACAACGACCACATTTCAACTAAATTCATACCTTCTATAGATGAACGTCAACATTGGACGTCCAGAAGACGTCAGAAAACGACGTCAGAAAAACTTTCATTCTGGCTCCTCAGGGGACGTCTATAAGACGTCTATAAGACGTCTATAAGAAGGAGCTTTTGCTCAGTGGGCATGTCTCATGGCCAGTTCATGAAGGAGTTGTCTGCAGAGCTTTGTGGAGTCCCAAAAGGCAGTGATGTGCCACCAAGGTCCGTGTACGTCTTGTTAGTTTGATTTTCTATTTGAAACTAAACAAACAGAAATGATAAAACAGCATTTTTTAGGTTTTTTGTTCATTCAAAAAAAACGACAAAACGAGAATTTGGCTAATTTTTTCGTTTTTATGTTCACGCTTATAAAACAGAAAAATGGCTTGAATTCTCGTTTTCCACATGTGGGCGGGAAGGAACGCCCCCTCTCGCTGATTGGTCAACCAAATACTATGCCCGATGTCATTAGCTCCTCCTCCTCAGTTTGTTGGACAGGATACTAGTCGTCCACTGCCGTAAGATCTCTCACATTAAACAGCTGTTCAAGGCGGATGTTCGACTGGGAATTCTTCTGCGCAACCCAACGCTGTGTTAATATTATTAGATCAATAGGAAATATGGAAATATTGTTAATTTTAACACAGCAGTTTCTTTAGCTGCTACAATTGTGTGGCAAAGCTCCGCATCTCACTATTGTTCCATCTAGTTTAAATAAGACAAAAAAATGTAGGTGTATCAGATTCATTGTTATATATGAATAGTCTGAGCACACCCACAACACTTGGAACGGAGTTCTCGTGTCTTTACGTAATTCAGCCTGAGTGTGGCGCTCTGATGTTGATTAGCAGACTCTACAAACATATCTTAGAATGTACAGGACAGGTGCATCTCAACAAATTAGAATCGTGAAAAAGCATCAATTCGGCGTGGCATAGTAGGACTTGGCACCTGCCCACACTGCCAAAGGTACCAAGTGCTGGTTCAATGACCATGATGTTACTGTGCTTTATTGGCCAGCAAATTCACCTGACCTGAACCCTACACTGTCAGAAAAAAGGTGCATAATTTGTACCTTTAGGGGTACAATGGTTTGTCACTGGGGCAGTACCCTCAAAGGTACAAATATGGTTCACATGGGTACATATATGTACCCTTACAGCAGTGTTTCCCAATCCAGTCCTACGGGCCTCCACTGTTTTAGATGTCTCTCTATTGAACGCATGAACAATTTAATGAGATAATGAAGTGATGATTGAATCATTAATGATGAACACCTGCTGTTAACAAACACAATCACTGAAATAAAACATGACCAATAATAACAAAAACCATAATAGTGTTTAGAGTTTCCTTTAGTGGGACTCTTGTGTTTTAGTGTCTGGTTGTGTTTAGCCGCTCATGTGTTTAAGGATGCATGGTGAAAAGAGTAAACATCAGAACATGATGGTGGCTGCAATATCACCATATTATCTCATGGATAATATCTAATTATATTTTGACTGTGTTGTGTTGTTATTGTGTAATTATTCAATATGAGCCTAAAGCAGTGTCATTGGCAATCAAAAGATATGATTTTGTGAGAAAACTGTTCACCTGCTAAATCAATTAGACATAAAGAATCAGTGTATGAATCTCAACAATGGTGACAGTCAACAAAAGAAAACTTCATGCTGCAATGCATGCTGGGTAACATCATAGTGCAAAACTCATTGATGACTCCCAGCATGCATTGCAGATGATCTGTTTTAGTTTGATGATTGTCACCATTGTTGAGATTCATACTCTGATTCTTCATGTGTAATTGATTTAGCTAAAAACAAGCTTTTTCATAATCATTTATTCTGTTAGTTGTCCATAATACTGCTTTAATCCCACACTGCATTATTACACAACACACTCAAATATCACCGAGGTGCTTCCAAGTGATTTTATTGTAATATTGCAGCTACTCTCATGTCCTTATGTTTGTTCTTTTCACCATGTACCCTTAAACACATGAGTGACTAAACACAAGCAGACACTAAAATACAAGAGTCAAGAGTCCCACTAAAGGAAACACTAAACACTATTATGGTTTTTGTTCTTATTGGTCATGTTTTATTTCAGTGATTGTGTTTGTTAACAGCAGGTGTTCATCATTAATAACTCAATCATCACTTCATTATCTCATTAAATTGTTAATGCGTTCAATAGAGAGACATCTAAAACAGTGGAGGCCCGTAGGACTGGATTGGGAAACACTGCTGTAAGGGTACAGATATGTACCCATGTGAACCATATTTGTACCTTTGAGGGTACTGCCCCAAACCATTGTACCCCTAAAGGTACAAAATTTTCACCTTTTTTTTGACAGTGTATAGAGAATCTATGGGCTATTGTCAAGAGGAAGATGAGACACCAGACCCAACAATGCAGATGACCTAAAGGCCGCTATAAAAGCAACCTGGGATTCCAGAGGCAATTCGCCTGTGGCACTGTTCAGGAGTAAATGAAATCAGCATCTCAATAAAGCTTCTCAGCAGAAGAAAGCATGAAGTGCTCTAGAATTCCCTGGTAGATGGCTGCATTGATTCAAACATTGCTGTTTGAATTCTAAGTTTGTAAAGGGGAACAATGTGAAAGTTGTTTTGTAAATTCCTTAAAATACAAATTTGATCACTAAAAGCCACTGTACTGATGCTTTTCACCGTAATTTGATTTGTGGTAACGTTAACTCCAAGAATATTAATGCAATTGTTTCTTCACGCGTCCAGTGGCGCTACCTCGTCTCCATGTTGAGATACCATGTGACTGGCCATGTGACAGACCACGTGAGAAGCGCATTTCCGGGTTCGCAGGACTACAAACTCACACATCCACAATAAATACAGGTGCATCTCAATAAATTACAATGTCGTGAAAAAGGTCAATATTTTTTGTCACTTATTTCAGAAAGTGAAACCCATATATTATATAGATATATTTCACATAGAGTGAAATATTTTTAGCCTTTATTTCTTGAAATTTTGATGATTATGGCTTACAGATAATGAAACCCCAAAATTCAGGATCTCAGAAAATTAGAATATTACATAAGATCAATAAAAAAAGGATATTTCAAATAGAAGTGTCAGGCTTCTGAAAAGTATGTTCATTTCTATGCACTCAGTACTTTGTTGGGCCTCCTTTTGCATGAATTACTGCATCAATGCGGCGTGACATGGAGTCAATTAGCCTGTGGCACTGCTCAGGTGTAATGGAAGCCCAGGTTGCTTTGATAGCGGCCTTTAGGTCATCTGCATTGTTGGGTCTGGTGTCTCTCATCTTCCTCTTGACAATAGCCCATAGATTCTCTAGTGTTCAGGTCAGGCGAGTTTGCTGGCCAATAAAGCACAGTAACACCATGGTCATTGAACCAGCTTTTGGTACCTTTGGCAGTGTGGACAGGTGCCAAGTCCTGGGTTAGGAAGGAAGCATGAAGTGCTCTAAAATTCCCTGGTAGATGGCTGCGTTGACTGTGGACTTCAGAAAACACAGTGGACCAACACCAGCAGATGACATGGCAGCCCAAATCATCACTGACTGTGGAAACTTCACACTGGACTTCAAGCAACTTGGTTTCTGTGCCTCTCCTCTCTTCCTCCAGACTCTGGGACCTTGATTTCCAAATAAAATGCAAAATTTCCTTTCTTCTGAAAAGAGGTCTTTGGACCACTGAGCAACAGTCCAGTTCTTTTTCTCCACAGCCCAGGTAAGACGCTTCTGACGTTTGTCTAGGATTCGTCTGTGTGTAGTGGCTCTTGATGCGCTTACTCCAGCCTCAGTCCACACCTTGTGAAGCGCCACCAAATTCTTGAATGGATTTTTCCTGACAATCGTCTCAAGGCTGCGGTTATCCCTTTTCCTACAACTTTTCCTTCCACTCAACTTATGAATATGCTTGGATACAGCACTCTGTGAACAACCAGCTCCTTTAGCAATAAACTTTGTGGCTTGCCCTCCTTGTGGAGGGTGTCAACGACTGTCTTCTGGACATCTGTCAAGTCAGTAGTCATCCCCATGATTGTGTAGCGTACTGATTCAGACTGAGAGACCATTTAAAGGCTTAGGAATCCTTTGCAGGTGTTTTGAGTTAATTAGCTGATTAGGGTGTGATACCATGACTTTCCAATATTAAACTTTTTCACAATATTCTAATTTTCTGAGACACTGAATTTTGGGGTTTCATTATTTGTAAGCCATAATCATCAAAAGTTCAATAAGTAAAGGCTTGAAATATTTCACTCTATGTGTAATGAATCTATATAATATGGGTTTCACTTTCTGAAATGAGTGACAAAAAATATTGACCTTTTTCGCGACATTCTAATTTATTGAGATGCACCTACCATATCATAGAATATACATTATCGTTGTATTGCTGTTTAATCCTT
Organism: Oreonectes daqikongensis; assembly: GCA_026939265.1. NCBI lineage: Eukaryota > Metazoa > Chordata > Actinopteri > Cypriniformes > Nemacheilidae > Oreonectes > Oreonectes daqikongensis. The sequence continues at coordinate 81,085 of JAOTQM010000105.1, read as the reverse complement.
GTAAGGTGTTCGGGTCTGTGGGACCCGTTTTACAGTTTTTATCAAAAGCAAAGTTATAGGATTTTTTTTCAAATTCAGATTCATTGTTCTTGGCTCATGTTCTGTGAAGAACATATCAGGACAATTTTTCAATGACCACACAATGTACACCCCTCTAGGTTTCAAAACACCATCACTGCAACCATACCTTAAAATTCCTGGTATAGGCTACCAACAGGTTTCTCACACATGGGGCCCTATTTTGACGATCTAAGCGCATGTTCTAAAGCGCAGCGCGCAAGTGTAGCAACTTAGGATGTGTCATGTAGATGTTCTTCTCGCTCGCTTTAACCTCACGCACGAGTAGACCACAGGACAAGCCGGATTCTTATTTTATGTACATTATTATAATCTTTTACATTGTAATCCATTTATTTTTAATATTTGGCATGTTTGTGTGCTGCTGTGCGTCCCTCTGTGTGAAGTAAGCAGAATGTTCGGGTGCTGTGTACCTGCTGGTAATGCTTTATAGATTACATCCCGCAATGTACCGCATAATTGAACAGAATTTACAGCGTAACTATTTGTAACAATAATGCACATCTACAGTAGACCTACATATCAAGGGGAACAATATGCAAAGTTCGGGGAAGAGTTACATTATCTTTTAAACACATTAAAACGCATCTTCATTCGCCAGTTCTTTGTTTTTATTATTAAACAAATGAGCAAAATGCTAAAGATGAAGCTCGTTTTTATTCAGCAGGTGTTCTTGTAAATGTATGCACTGTTACAATTAGTTACGCTATAAATTCTGTTTAATTAGTGGTAGGCCTACATTGTGGGCCGTATATTTACTCAGTCAGACTATTCATAGCCTATATAGCCCAGAAACTGATACAACTAAATTTATAGTCATTAAACATGAAGAAACAATGGTCTCTGACTCACATCTTCTCCGGCCTGTGAGCCGCGGAGCTCTGCCACACAGTTTTACTTCTGATCAGCAAAAAAAAAACCCTGCCATGTTAACATTATTAGATTAATATTTCTAACATAAACGTTTCTCTAAAACGCATTGGGTTGCGCAGAAGAATGCCCAGTCGAACAGCCGCCTTGAACAGCTGTTTAATGTGAGAGATCTGCAACATCAGCGGACTTGTATTCTGTCCAACAAACTGAGGAGGAGGAGCTGATGATGTCAGGGAAAGTATTTGGTTAACCAATCAGCGAAAGGGGGCATTCCTTCCCGCCCACATGTGGAAAACGAGAATTCAAGCCGTTTATCTGTTTTCTAAGCTGAACATAAAAACGAAAAAACAAGCCAAATTCTCGTTTTGTCGTTTCTTTTGAATGAACGAAAAACTAAAAATGCGCTGTTTTCTCATTTCTGTTTGTTTAGTTTCAGTTAGAAAATCAAACTAACAAGACATACATGGACCCACCAAGAGGGGTACTGTGCTTACCCGAATCTCTGGCCTCTGTTGATGAAGCGGCAGAGTGTGAGTGGGAAAGAAGCAGGTCAGTAGATACTGCAACAAAGGGGTGGCGGTACTGCAAGCTCTGCAAGAAGCGCACAATATGGAAGCGTGCACGGTGAGATGTTGCACTGTGTCTTGTTGCCCACAGAAACTGTTTCAGTAAGTGGCATAGTGGGAGGGGGTCACAAGCTGGCACATAAAACCTCAGGACAGGTTTTATTCTAGTTTGTGAGTACTTAATTTTTTCTATTTGTACATTGTTGATGAAGATTATTTGCACAATTTGTTCATGTGAACTCATAGTATTATTTCTATTTGTACATTGTTGATGAAGATTATTTACACAATTTGCAATTTGTATTTTGGTTGAACAAACTTCATTACTTGCAACTGTTGTTCATGGACAACTGATAATATATTTCTCTGAAAGAAGTCACACTTGCTTCAGTGTTCTGTTATAATGTAATAATCTTTCTGTTTACACTATTTCCTGAACTTTTGGACACATCTACATTGTTAGTAAATAAATGCACATATTTTTCATTAAAAACGCCTTAGAATAATATTGTAATAAATTGCTATAATTTGCTTAGGAAATTTTAGATATAAACAAAATTTCATTTGGGAGCCTAAAACATCCAGGCCTAACTTGTTAGAGAAACAAAATCAAACTTCAAAAGGTTTTGTTTGACTTACCAGTAGAAAACCCCAAATTTGTTTAGGCGTTTTTCTTAAAAAACTGGAAAATCCATCTATTTACAGACAAAAAGAATTTGTATTTGACTTTTAAGTGGGATAGATTGAAACATCAGGTTCTCCTGTTTAAAATGATACATGACACTTGATGCTAACTGCTAGAATAAGTTAGAAAACAACCAAAAAATACAGGCAATTCAGGTGCCCCAAACTAGTCCTAGGTCTTTAAGGGTTAATATGTGAACAATGTGTTATAATACAGTTTAAATAGATTAAAGTAGTTAAATAAAAAAAAATAAAAAAAATATGACCCTGCTGAATCAATTAGACATGAAGAATCAGTGTATGAAACTCAACAATGGTGACAATCAACAAAAGAAACCTTCATGCTGCAATGCATGCTGGGTAACATCATAGTACAAAACTCAACATCAGTCATGAATGGATCAAATCTTAAAATAATTTAAAGAAGTTTCTTAAACTTACTACTGCTTAACACTTGTCACAAAGCAAACTACTCCTACTAATCCTTTTCAAACCCTTCATTTCAAGTGTTCTTATTGAAACGCAACTCCAAACATAGAAAGAAAGTTACTTAATGTAGGTTAAGAGTCAAGAGCCCAACTAAAGCAAACACTGATCACAAAAACGGTGGTTTGTTGAAATTTTAACATCAATAGCGGGTGCAAAAGTGATATTAATTCCATGACATTAACATTGACAAATCAATCAGTTTCCAACATTGATTCAATGGTTGCTTGCTATCTGGGAATTGCCATTAAAATAAATGTTTTAACATAATGCATAAGGTAACACTTATTTTTGTTAAAATAATGTCTAAAATTAGTCTGCGTTGATGTTATAAGACGTTGAAAATACGTCCACAACAACCACATTTCAACTAAATTCGTACCTTCTGTAGTTGTCCTATAGACGTCAACATTGGACGTCAGAACAATATGTCAGAAAAACTTTAATTCTGGCTCCTCAGGGGACATCTATAAGAAGGAGCTTTTTTTCAGCTGCTGTCACCTTGCCTTATCCATGTTCTTGACTGCTGCTCTGTCACGCTTAAAGCATGGGAAATGTCTTATTGAACAATTAAACTGTGCTGAATATCGGGATTATAACACCTAGTCCTATTAAGCGAAGCTGTATAATATTATTGTTTTGGTTATACTCACGCAACTGAACGTGTAATACGCATGCGCGTGACGTCATCATTTCTAAAAAGTCCCGTCTTGCTGTTTACATGGATACGGGAATGGCAGCATTTTCAAAATCTTGCACTTTGAGATGTGTTTGCGTTTTCGGTCCCCCAAAATGCTGTTTCCATGTAAACGAACGGCCAAAATGCATTGAAATGTTCTCGTATTAACGGCCTCTCAAAGACATCTCCCTTTTAATCCGCAAACATACTGTGGCCTATATTTAAACATACTGTTAATGTGTAAAACATCATTACAATACTCGGTTCTGCACTGACGATCGTAAAATAAATGTCTGATTCTTTCATGATTTTATGCAGCACTCTGTTGAACACATTGATAGAGTTAACAGATTTAAAAAAAATTGGCAATAAACCAAACAATCTTCATGTCAAATAAAATAATTGAATCCTTTCTTACCTGAGAATCAAAAAGTTTATCTGGGAAGGTTTCACACAGAATGACCTAATCTTTGTTATGCTGTGTATTTTGCTTAAATCATAACTTTTAGAAAGTATAAATGCATAAAAGTAAACTACTTACTGGGCTTTTCTGCAGCATCGAACAGCTTGTACTAGTCTCCTGTAACCTGCAGGTGATGTCTTGTACATCTTTATGTTGAACTTATCCAGAACCTCCTCTGACATCAGCAGTACATAAGCCAGCACTGAGCACATTGAAAATGAAAGATCTCTTCCATGATGTGTGTCTGAATGTGCTATGTAAAGCTTAGAATTTCAACTTTCAGGTTTATATATTTTCAACAATGCCATTACAGCTGTAAGCCAATAGAGAGCATTAAAACAAACCTGGTTCTTCTTAGCAGCACCCTGCTGCAGTGCCTCTGACACTGAAACAGTGTTGATAAAGAAACATTTTAAACATATTAAACATTTCAGAAGCAGTTCGTTTTGAATGTTTCTGAAGAACATGGCATGAAGTTGCCTTAAAGACTGACAACTATTTCAGTTCACGTCTCTCTAAACACAGCCCACAAAATCTGACTGTTCTCTCAGAAGGTGTATTAGGAAAGCAAAGACATAGCTTGATATTTCAAGTTGTTTAGTACAGGGAACTGTGTACACGCCACTGTGCAATGTAAAAGGATTTCGGGCAGGGCGGGCTCTGGGCAGGGGTGGGCTGAGCCCATCTAAACGTCTGTCTTGTCTTGTTTAGGCATGCTGCACATTCACAGACTTCCTCATAAACAGCGTGCAGATGTGATGTAAAATTCATTGTGAGGTGTAATCTTTAAAGATTCATTAAAAAATCATTTTTGCAAAATGAAACATTAATTGAAAAATACCAAAAATCGGCCGATCTATCGGCCAGCCAATCAATCGGTTGACCTCTACTCATGTGACCACTTGTTTAAATTTGAATGGCAATTTGTCTTACAATTGAGGAAACATCAAGCGATTTGACATAAGTAATGCAATATTAACGAGAAGAGCCAGTAATACAAAGTTTCAGATACAACGTTAAGATGGTATAAGCAATCATACAGATAGAGCTGCACGATTAATCGTTAAAAGATTGCGATCTCAAATTCAAACACCCAAACGAACTCATTAATGAACATCAACAATTCTCCAGTGTCTATTACACCTCTGACTAAGATCATAACGCTCCAATCTGTGTTGGTGCCGCTGCCGCTAAAGCAGAAAAAGCAATGATCATCATTAGGTATGAAACGGAAGCACAAACAGTCTTCAACCACACACCCCAGCCAGCACAGTCATGTGGGCCCAGATGGGTTTGATGTGGGCTGCCTAAGTGGGTCACAGCCAGAGATGGGCATGTATTTCAAGTACAAAATACTTAACCCTTAACATGCACAGGGCCCATGGGTGGGTTAACAGTTAATTTTGTTTTGTTGAAAGTAATTTAGTTGAAACTCACCATCATGGTGATCAGTGTTTCCTTGAGTTGAGCTCTTGACTCTTAAACGTTTGATTTTTGTTGCATTGTTATTATGTGCTTTTAAAGTATATGTGTTATAGTGATTCAAGTCAAGTGGTGTTGGCTGTTATTTTGTAGTTTGACTACCTGATCTTGTCTAGATTGAGCAAAATGTCAAGAAGTTTAATTGTATTTTGATGTTCAACAATTTAAAAAATAAACAGCAAATTTAAATTACAGCAGAGTTTAGAGTCGAGACTTCTCTGCCATTCTATCAAGAATCAGTGTACGAATCTCAACAATGGTGACAATCCAAAAAAACTTCATGCTGCAATGCATGCTGGGTAACATCATAGTACAAAACTCTTTTAAGAATCCCAGCATGCATTGCAGCATGAAGTTTCTGTTGTTGATTGTCACCATTGTTGAGATTCATACACTGATTCTTGATATCTGTGTGTGTGTCTAAACTTAGCTGTAGTTTTAATGCATCATGTTTTCACAAATATTTCCAGATTTTGAAATACTAAGACATTGTATTATAACTCCATTATAACATCTTTCTACAATCAGCACAGATGAGTTCTAGAAGATTAGTTTAAAAACCAACAACATGTGATTAGAGCCTCATTTGCTGCTCCATTAATAAAGTACTTTACAAGCACACAGTTACAAGCATGCCAAAGTCAAATCTAATGCTTAAAAGCCAAGAGCCCAACTCAAGGAAACACTGATCACCATGGTGGTGACATCCAAATGATTTACTTTCAACAAAACAAATATTAAGTGATATCCCTCCCACAGGCCCTGTGCATCCCAGCCAGGGTCATGTGGGGCCCAGATGGGTTTGATGTGGGTTGCCTAAGTGGGTCACAGCCAGTTTTGTCCTCGGCTTCCATGTAGGCCCCAGATAGCTTAGCCCAGATGAAACACACATGGGAGTTTTTGCAAAATTGACGTGTTTCCATTGAGAGGTTCAATGCGCTATTTTAATTTGCGATTTTTTTTAAGGGTAATGGAAACGCAGCTAATGACTCCAGATGGACCAGCACCACTTCCACTTCTTCTGCCCGAAGAATTTATCTTCCAGAATCTGACAGTATAGTTTTGAGATTTTAAATTAATCTCCAACTCTGACAGGTCTTTGACTTGAACTGGTATATTTGTTTTTGTACGAAAAGGAGTCACTTAGTCCAGATTGGTTAGCTTATTTTATAGAAAAGAAGCAATAATAGTGAATCCTGTCTGAGGCTGCCGTCTCTTAATGTTTTGCCTTTCATCTCCCTTTGTGTTTCACTGAATACACAGTTGGTACAAAATAACATGACCAGTTTTGTTTGTGATAAAGTATTGCATGACTTTTATACCTGTGTGTATTTGAGAGTAAATAATGGCTTTTATATTAGTCTTGCACAGAAGGTTTGTATGCTCTAAAGATGTTAGATGTTTTGTAAATAATAAAGCAATGTAACTGAATGTGATGTTTAAAGAGATATTACACATGCAAATGTATCTATTTGTTTGAAGTATTTTAAAATTCATATTTGAATGTTTATTATGTTAAATATTAAGTAATCACCGCACTATCAACACGATTCAGTTTAAATTCGGGTATTTACATCCGGGTTTTAAAAAATGTTTTTGTTGTAATGAAAATAAACTACTACACCTTGTTTGCAGAAGTAGACAGGAGTGGATAAAATGTTGCTGACTCCTTCCATTCATAAGTTGCGGAACCCACATGAAATGCGGAAGTAAATCCAGATAAATCCAGGCATGTAGGTTATGAAACATTTTAACGTTATTGCTTACCAAATGTCACAGCAAGCAATTTTGTGTCTAAAAACGTCTAATAGCCGTCCAAACAGCCCTTGACGTCTAGGCTAAAACAAGGCTGAATTTAATATAATAGAGGTCTAACCACAACCTAATAGAACAGTCATCAACTAGACAGCTAATGAACAACTACTTACGTGGCCGACGTCTTATAGGGAAAAAAACCATTGGCTGAAGAATTATTTTTATTTATCAAAATAAACTTTTAAGAAAAATAAAAAAATAACTCAGAAAAAAACATATAACAACAAATAAAAACACAAAAAATACTAAATAAAATGTTAAATAACTTAAACCTATTTTATATAAATCTAATGCAAATCAAGAGCAAAATATAAAGGTTAAACGTTCTGTTGGTTTACTAATTTCAACAAACAAACATCCATGGAAAGGCTTATTCATTTTCTGATTTACTCAGGTCAGTGTGTAATTTTACACAGTTGTTTTGTATTATATTTCTGTTGTATATTTCCTGTTATGCTACATACCACAAAGAGGCAAAATGTTGGTATTCAAATGGTGGCACTGCTCGACAAAACCATAAACCACATACCTTTTAGAAAATAACCTGTCACAGCACTTGGGTCACATCTAACATGGTCGCACATACCAGATGTGTAACTTTGTTATGAATTATATATTATTCATTTTTACTAACAATGAAATTGGTAATATTGATGGTGCTGAAAAAGAATACCAAATCATGTTGGTTATTCTGTTATTTAGCACATTTTGAAGGTTTGTACATTGCTGGATTAAGGATTAACAGTTTATTATTTTTTACAGTGTAAACTTTAATGTCTAACTTCCATTATCCCTTTAGAAAATCAAGTCCTACCCTACATTTTCTATTATTTTGAACCCATTTGGAAAATAATGTCTATACAAATATGTGAATTGTCATGCCAGTTTTAAAAACATCAACAGATGGACAAATATGTAGGCTCAAATAGATTAAACACTGTACACTTTTAACTTTCAACATTTTTCTCTCAACAGGACTCTTCATCCTGAACATCTCATGTCAGTATGTTATGATCCAGGAACAGAAGACCTGGGATGAAGCACAAGCTTACTGCAGACAGAATTACATTGACCTGGCCACTGTTCAAGGTAATGAAGACTTGACTAATTTACAAGAAGCAATTCAACCTGCATTGACTTCATTGACCTGGACTGGATTGTACAATGACATTAATGGCTGCCGATGGTCTTATACAGATGAAAATGTGACATTTGTAAGTTGGATAGTTGGGCTACCAAACAACAATTTTTTACATCAGGAATGTGTTGCACTGGATCCAACCAAATGAAATGATCATTTGTGCAGCGAAAACTTTCAGTTTTTCTGTTTCAACGGTAAGACATTTTTGCTCAATAGCTGCTGCCTGACTTTAATCCTTTTATTCTTCCCAGCTGGCACAGTTAGTTAGCTTAACGTCAGAAAGACGTTAGGTTAATGTTGTATTTTGATTGAATTAGTAATAAGTAATATATTAGCATTAGTAATAAAACCGTCTGTTAACACAACAATTACTATAACTGACTGCATATAACTATACACAACCTTATGTGAACATCAAGTGTAAATAAGAGATGAACACATTAAATCTGACAAGATCTCACCAGGAGAATTAAACACAAATAAAGTGAAAGTGGTGTAATAAGTGAAGATGTTGTTCCTGTCACACATCTACAAAAGGTCTTATTGAGAATTAACAGAAATTAAACTCTAGTTTATGTTGATCAGGGGTGCCCAAAGTAGGTCCTGGAGGGCCGGTGTCCTCCAGAGTTTAGCTCCAACCCTAATCAAACAAATCAAACACACCTAAACAAGCTCATCAACGTCTTCATGCTCACTAGAAGCACTGATAGCAAGCAGCCATTAAATCAATGTTCAAATGTATCAATTTGTCAATGTCATTGGCATTGAGTCAATATCACTTTTGTACCCACAATTAATGTTGAAAACAACCTTTTTTCATTAGTTCGTCCCCTTAACGCCCACCACCATTAAATCTTACTCACTCTATCCTGGAATATAATGGTGGCAGGTGCTTTCAAAAAGTTGCTAAAAATATATGAATTATACTCTTTCTCTGATGATTCCCATACACCTTTAGGGCAAGATTTACATCAATGGTCAGATACTATACGCTTATCCCAGTGTCTTCTGGTGTATGTGTCGCTTATCCCAGTGTTATTTGGAGTATGTGTCTTAGTGATTTAATGTGCTTGTGATCTAAACATGGGAACTTCCCATGTACACAGCAAAATCCTCAGCGTTAAATCAACTCTGCTCAGAGTTTATATGGGTCCAATCCACAGAGAATTAAAGTAACTCTGAAGCAGAGTTAAAGTTAATGAGATGATGAAGGTGATTAATTATGTGATGATTGAATCATTAATGATAAACACCTGCTGTTAACAAACACAATCACTAAAGAAAACATGAACAATAAGAAGTCACCATAACAGTGATCAGTGTTTCATTTAGTTGGGCTCTTACTCTGATTTTGTCTTTAAATTTATTTTGTTCAGCTGTAATATTGTGTTTCTGAAGCACATTGATAACAGCTGAACAGAAGCTGATTTATCTTCTTCTGTAGATGGTGATTCATGAACTATTTTGAGCTGAATTGAATTGAATTGTTTTGGTTGTTTTCTTTTTAGGTTTTGATTTGCATTCTTAATTTAATTCTTGTGCGATATCTGGCAAAATTTTCTCTTTTTAATTTTTCAGACATCAAGAATCAGTTCATGAATCTTAACAACGGTGACAAAAGTAAAGTTCAGTAGTATTGTTTACTCATGCTGCGAGTCATGGATGAGTTCTGTTCTATGCTGTTACCCAGAATGCATTGCAGCAAAAAGCTTTCTTATGTTGATTGTCACCACTGTTGAGATTCATACGCTGATTCTTGATGTCTGAATGATTTATGTGTGATAAGCTTTTTACAATTAAAAATATTTTTAAACAACATTAAACTTTACACACTAAAACTAGCAATATTAAGTATGTAAATGACTAAATAAATTTACTATTGTACCATTTACCATCAGCGAACATCAAAGGCAATACAGCTTTTGTTTGGCTGTTATAAATGTGATTTAGAAACACAATATTTCAGCTGCACAAAAACACTTAAAAGAAAAATCAAGAGTAAGATCCCAACTAAATGAAACACTTATCACTGTTATGGTGACTTCTTATTGTTCATGTTTTCTTCAGTGATTGTGTTTGTTAACAGCAGGTGTTTATCATTAATGATTCAATCATCACATAATTAATCACCTTCATCATCTCATTAACTTTAATTCTCTGTAGATTGGACCCATATAAACTCTGAGCAGAGTTGATTTAACTCTGGGGATTTTGCTGTGCACTGTGCATGGTGTCCGTGCATTTCTGTGTTTCTCAAATTCTTCTTAAGGCCTACATTTGGCCTATAACAAATATGCATAAAGTGACTGTTATATCAGTGAATTATCAGTGAATATGAATATTATAATGATATGACTTAAAAATAGTAAATAAAAATAGTGAATAATATCTTGCATGATTAAACAACTAACATATCTTAGAAAACCCACCATACCGTCAACTCAACTATGATGACGGTCCTGCTGGAGTTAGACCAGAGAACCATGTCCGGCCGCAGATTGGTCGCTACAATTTCCACGAGGAAAGTAAGTCTGTGGTTTAGGTCAACTCGCATTTCCCAATCCCTGGCTATATTTAGCAGGCCTAAGACTGGGAATAAGGGCTTGGTTCACTTTTTCTGCCCTTCCTGAATAAAGGGCTGCCTTTTAAGCAGGTTGGTATGAGCATTTTGGGGAATGGCATTTGTTGCCACTCTCTTGGTCTCTAGCGCTGCAGCCAAGCACTTTAGCACTTGATGGTGGCGCCATGTGTATCTCCCCTGTGTCAAGCTCTTCTTACAATCTACTAGTATGTGTTTAAGATTTGCTGGAGCTGCACATAGGTGGCAGGCTGGATTTTGTCCACACCATACATGCAAATTTGTTGGTGAGTGCAGCACATCATGTGGCTCTGACGATGAAGCTTAGTCTGTTTGTTTCCAAACTCCAAAGGTCACTCCAAGTGATTTTGCGCCATTCAATGCCTTCCCATCTCATCCAGCGGCCTTGCTGGGCTTGAGAGACTGCTCTTGCACATCTACTTGCTTCCTCTTGATGTCTTACCTCCTCCACTACCAGGTGACGCTTTTCCTTTGGTGTAGCTTTTTGCCATGTGGGTGTTCTTTGTCCCAAACCAAGCCCCCCTCTGCCATGTTGGACTTTTCCTACAATGTCCCTGTGTCTGAGGGCTGCCTTTGCCTCCGCCGTTACTGGGTTCCATTTCCTCCCAGTTGCCAATGATGGAGCAGCTCCTCTTACATAGGGATCATGTAAGAGCATCATCTCCAGTCATGTTTTGGTGCATTTATACTCCTCAGCAAGGCTTGAAATGGGAAGAGAGAGAGCACCATTCCCGTACAGCCCTATATTGCCAAGGCATCTCGGTAGCCCAAGCCATTGTATTTACAGATCTCTCCAGTTGCTTGGCATGAGATAACGTGAGCTCATACATTGACATTGGCCACATCAAACATGGCAACAAGCCAAATTGGAAGCACCAGAGTTTCAGCTTTCCAGGAAGAGCTGTATTATTGATTTTCTTGAGTCCGCTGACTGTCTTTTGCCTAAGTTGTTCCACTTGTTCGGCATCTTTAAGGTCTGCAGTGTACCATTGGCCAAGGCTTTTAACGGCTTGTCTGTGACCGTTGGTATCGGCTCGCCCTTTATACAGAACCTATCGTTGGTAACCCGGCTCTTGACAATGGATATTCTGCGGGATTTGATCTCCATTTGTGCCCAACTGATGTTCGCTTGCAGCTTATCCAACAAACGCTTTTTGCATGCTTTGGTAGTTGTGATGGTTGTCATATCATCCATGTATGCCCTGATGGGAGGTAGGCGCAACCTGTTCTTTAAACGCTCTCCTCCAACCACCCAACGCGATGCCTGGATTATTAGTTCCATTGCCATAGTGAAAGTCAGTGGTGAAATGGTGCATCCTGCCATTATGCCAACTTCCAGCTTTTGCCAAGTGGTGGTGCTCTCCTGCATAATAATACAGAATTGGAAATCCTGCAAGTATGCCTTAATCAGCAGAAAGTGCCCAACTTAAACAAACACTGATCACCATAATGGTGACAACAAACCAAACAATGATTTTCAATAAAACATTAACAGAATAAAATCTGTTTATTCTTAATAACATGCTGCAATAAAAGTGAAGATGGCCGGAGCCGATGGAGTAGTGGACAGTGCCTCGGCATATAGCGCGGTGGTGACCCGGGTTCGAGTCCCGACTCGAGGTCCTTTCCCGACCCCCTCCCCCCCCACCTCATTTCCTGTCCTCTCCATTACTACCTTTAATAAAAAGGCAAAAAAAAGCCAAAAATAAACCTTTAAAAAAAAAGTGAAGATGGTAATGATGTTTGTTGTTTAATTCTCATCTTTATTTAATGATTTAATTATTTATTTTATCTAAGTCAGCTGTTGTGTTTCTCCTTGTTTCAGTCTTGTTGTTTCTGTGTCCATCAGTGATTCTGTTTGTTATCACTTCATCATCTCATTACCTCCAACATTCAGTCACATTTACCTTCTTGTAGTATGCACACTAAGCAGTGTTCACTTCATCTGGGCTAACCCATGTGCGGTCTACATCCCACTGAACAAAAGCTCCTTCTTATAGACATCTTATAGACGTCCCCTGAGGAGCCAGAATGAAAGTTTGTCTGACGTCTTTTTCTGACGTCTTCTGGACGTCCAATGTTGACGTTCATAGACCATCTATAGAAGGTACGAATTTAGTTGAAATGTGGTCGTTGTGGACGTATTTTCAACATCTTATAACATCAATGCATACTCATTTTAGACATTATTTTAACAAAAATAAGTGTTACACTATGCATTATATTAAAACATATTTATGTCATTGAATCAATACCACTTTTGCACTCGCTATTAATGTTGAAAGTTCAACAAACCACCGTTTTTGTGATCAGTGTTTGCTTTAGTTGGGCTCTTGACTCTTGGTTTAATGTCATGTTTTTATTGGCTGCCAATTTGTGTTTGTACACATTTGTTTTGGCAAAAAAAAAAAATGGTCCAGTGAGATCAGAAAGTGTTGGTGATTTCATCACTATGAAGTCACTCAAACAACTCTTAAGTGTTTAGTTATTAATATGTGAACACTGTGTTATGATGCAGTTTAAAGAGAATAAAGTAGTTTTATAGAGGGCAAATAGAGCACGTGATTTAAAAACCTGTGACACTGCTGAATCAATTAGACATGAAGAATCAGTGTATGAAACTCAACAATGGTGACAATCAACAAACGAAAACTTCTTGCTGCAATGCATGCTGGGTAACATCATAGTACAAAAACTCATTGATGACTCCCAGCATGCATTGCAGTTGATCTGTTATCTGAATTAGTTTGATGATTGTCACCATTGTTGAGGTTTGTATGATGAACATTGATGTCTAAGTTTGTCAGTAAACATTTTCTGATATTTTGTTTGTCAACTAAACTTATTTACTTGTAAACATTTATGTCAACATCAATCATGAATGGATCAAATCTCAGTATAATTTAGAGAAGTTTCTTAAACTTGTCATAAAGCAAACTACTCCTTCAAATCTTTTTCAAAACCTTTATTTCTTTATCAATGCACAAGTGTTCTTATTGAAACACAATTACAAACATTGAAAGAAAGTAAGTTAACTTGATGAATTTTAAGAATCAAGATCCCAACTAAAGCAAACACTGATCACAAAAACGGTGGTTTGTTGAAATTTAAACATTAATAGCGGGTGCAAAACTGATATTGATTCAATGACATAAATATGTTTTAATATAATGCATAGTGTAACACCTATTTTTGTTAAAATGTCTAAAATGAGTCTGCGTTGATGTTATAAGACGTTGAAAATACGTCCACAATGACCACATTTCAACTAAATTCGTACCTTCTATAGATGGTCTATGAACGTCAACATTGGACGTCCAGAAGACGTCAGACAAACTTTCATTCTGGCTCCTCAGGGGACGTCTATAAGAAGGAGCTTTTGCTCAGTGGGATGGAACTCGCAGACAAAACTGGCTGTGACCCACTTAGGCAACCCACATCCAACCCATCTGGGCCCCACTGTGCTGGCTGGGTAGCCACATGGTGCAATGACAATAACTTGCTCCTTAACACCTCCAAGACAAAGGCGCTCATTGTGGACTTCAGGAAAGAGTCAAGAGGCACACATGACACCATCCACATCAATGGGATGGCTGTTGAGCATGTCTCCAGTTTCAAGTTCCTGGGGATCCACATCTCGGAGGACCTGTCCTGGACTACCAACACCTCCAGCCTGGTCAAGAAGGCTCGTCAGCGCCTCTTCTTCCTGAGGACACTAAAGGTCACTTGAGGACACTTGTTTAAAAAAACAAGCAGATTTCAAATTGTAATCATCAAGTATCAAATTACAAATACAAAGTGACACACACACCACTGGTCGTTTTTCTTTTTTAGATATCAATCTGTGTGTTCTTGAAGAGTTTATTTTTATACGAACTGTATACGTAATATGCTCTGTTTCAGCATGGATATGATTAGGCCAGAGGAAAGTGACCAGAGGCCTATATCACACTCCTTCTTGAGCGATATTGCATTAGTATAGTACAATATTATATGGTATAGTATGATATTATACACCAATTATGTGATTATTGTGTACGTTTAGTTGTTTTTGCCTTTTTGTATATTCAGAATAAATTGTAATACATTTTTTTAAACCATGATTTGTTTGTGAACATGTTCATACACACATTTCACACACAAATTTGTGCGTGTTGTGCACACTTTGACATTGTTTTCTGTGGGGTTTTTTTTTCAGCTTTGCCCACAAATTTGGATGCAACCTCAACCAGTGCTGTGTTGCAGAGTGGCCAAGGTATGCCTGAATTAGTCAGTAGACAACTTGCTTATGGTGACATGATCAAATTGTACAGTTTTAACTTGTTATTTTGCACATATTTAGGTCCTTACATCACCAGTACTCCAAATACTACTCCAAGCACTCAAAGTAAGTTTGATTTTTGATCCTTGCCATGCATGAAGTTCTCTAAGAAATTCAACAACTATTTGAATCTATAGTTACATTTAAAAGATAGTTACATAAAAGGATATTTTTACTAAAATATGAAAAAATTCTGTGAAAGATTCTGTTTGAGCTCTGTGTATGTTCACTGATAAATGTTTATCCTGTGAATTTAACCTTACCTCTCAATTCACAAGGATTTATGTTATCATATTATTATTATATATGTTTTGATTAAGCATCAGATTTATGTTTGAACACATTTTCAGTAAAAGGACAGAAATCTGTAAGATTTTATTAAAAATGTTTTCATCTACGTTCTAAAAATGAACAAATTTCGTATGGGTTGGAATCCTTATAACACTGAATGCAACTTATTTTGGCAGATTTGCCTACAAACTTGGATGTTGCCTCAACCAGAGCTGTGTTGCGGAGTGGCCAAGGTAAAAGTCACTGGACAACTTGCTTTAGAAACACAATCAAATTGTAGAGTTTAAAATTGTTATTTTGCACATATTTAGGTCCTTACATCACCACCACTCCAAATACAACTCCAAGCACTCAAAGTTTGATTTTTGATCATTGCCATGCAAGTAGTTCTCTAAGAAATACACCAACTACCATTTTAAGTTACCGGCATATGGCTCTGAAAGCACGCAGTGATGTCTGGTTTCACTTTGAAAAACAGAATGAAAAAACAGTTACAAACAAAATGTGCAGTGCCGAGCTGCATACAAATCATATAAATCCACAGTAAGTTTGATTCAATATCATCTTACACTCTGTCTACACCGCAGATGTCAGCACAACGCGTCAAAAGCAAATAGAAACCGAACAAGGCGTTGGTTGCGTCTCATCGCGCCGCATCCAGTGAAGACGGAATGTCTGTTTATAATGGGTTATTATGGGTTATAATATCCTGAAATGTTCAAGCTTTATGTGATTATCTCTTAGTTATTTGTTGTATGATGAATATTGAAGGTGCAGTAGGTTCCTGAGAAACGCTGAACATGGAATAAACTAATTACAAAAAGGCATTGTAGTCAATTATTAGTACACAGCAAAATCCCCAGAGTTAAATCAACTCTGCTCAGAGTTTATATGGGTCCAATCTACAGAGAATTAAAGTAACACTGAAGCAGAGTTAAAGTTAATGAGATGATGAAGGTGATTAATTATGTGATGATTGAATCATTAATGATAAACACCTGCTGTTAACAAACACAATCACTGAAGAAAACATCAACAATAAGAACAAAAACCATAACAGTGATAAGTGTTTCATTTAGTTGGGCTCTTACTCTTGATTTTTCTTTTAAGTGTTTTTGTGCAGCTGAAATATTGTGTTTCTAAATCACATTTATAACAGCCAAACAAAAGCTGAATTGCCTTTGATGTTTACTGATGGTAAATGGTACAGTAGTAAATTTATTTAGTAATTTACATACTTAATATTGCTCTTAATATTGCTAGTTTTAGTGTGTAAAGTTTAATGTTGTTTAAAAATATTTTTAAGTGTAAAAAGCTTATCACACATAAATCAATCAGACATCATGAATCAGCGTATGAATCTCAACAGTGGTGACAATCAACATAAGAAAGCTTTGTGCTGCAATGCATTCTGGGTAACAGCATAGAATAGAACTCATCCATGACTCCCAGCATGCATTGCAGCATGAGTAAACAATACTACTGAACTTTACTTTTGTCACCGTTGTTGAGATTCATGAGCTGATTCTTGATGTCTGAAAAATTAAAAAGTGAAAACTTCCCCAGATGTCGCACGAGATTAAATTAAGAATGCAAAACAAAGCCAAAAAAGAAAACAACCAAAGCAATTCAATTCAGCTCAAAATAGTTCATGAATAGTCCATCTACAGAAGAAGATAATTCAGCTTCTATTCAGCTGTTATCAATGTGCTTCAGAAACACAATATTACAACTAAACAAAATAAATGTAAAGGCAAAATCAGTGTAAGAGCCCAACTAAATGAAACACTGATCACTGTTATGGTTTTTGTTCTTATTGTTGATGTTTTCTTCAGTGATTGTGTTTGTTAACAGCAGGTGTTTATCATTAATGATTCAATCATCACAAAATTAATCACCTTCATCATCTCATTAACATTTAACTCTGCTTCAGTGTTACTTTAATTCTCTGTAGATTGGACCCATATAAACTCTGAGCAGAGTTGATTTAACTCTGGGGATTTTGCTGTGTAAGGGTGAAGGAGTTTGTATTGCGGAGTGTTCATGATTTCAGGGTCAGCGCTATCAACAGAAGTGTGTAATCCTTACTGTACTGTATAGGGAAGGTTTGTTTTTGTGATTTTAAAGAGTAAATAGCTTCTGATTTTTAAGGGTCTATTCATAATAATAAGCCGGTTTTTTTAATTCACTTCTTGACTGACTCTCAAATGATTTGTTCCGCGATTCATCTGTCTAATCCCCACCTTTCAGCTAGATTGGTCTGATGGTCTAGTCTGCTGTGATTGGTTTAGCGCGTGTGTTCAAGTTTTCGCAGGCAGGCTGGGACTATAGACATAGCTGCACAGAGGTTAAAGATTCGGACAGGTCACGACTCGCTCGCGTGATTCAGAGTCGACTCCCATTTTTACAAGCTAATAACTTTGTTATTCGTTCACCTTCAGATTTACAACTAGCTGCAATTCTTTTTAATTTCTTCAGATGTATTTATATTTTTCAGATGATGGTATACCAGTCTACGTGAGGGCCATTTTTATGAGACTGGACAAAATCGAACTATCTCTTGCAACCATTCAGTCCATTTCATCACAGGGACTCCACTTCCAGCCATGGAGGACATCCAGAGGAAACACTGTCTGCGTCGAGCTCGCAGCATTCTTAAGGACTCCTCTCATCCCGCTCACAAACTGTTTTCTCTCCTGCCCTCCGGCAGGCATTTCAGGTGCCTCCAGATCCAGGACCAGCAGACTAAAGAACAGCTTTTTTCCCAGAGCTGTCTCTTTATTGAACTCTGCCCCTCGCTGATCCCACTTCCCCTCATATACTACTACACTCTCCCCCCCCCCCATTGCACACCTGACTTCACTTGTTATTTGCACTATTGGACTGTCTATACATAGCATTTATGTTCATTTGCACTACCAGACTGCTCATTTGCACTGCCAACTGTTTATTTACAGTACCGACTGTTTACTATCCATCTTGCACTCCTACACTTTAACTGAATATGCAATAACTTCTTCCACTGCACTGTTACTTAGATAGCTTCTGTCCATAATTTATTTGCACTACTCTCTATCCATCGCACTGCTGCTCACCATAGCCTGACTTATCATTGTATACATCCACTTGTAAATTTCTGTCTATAGTAAGAGACATCTGTAAATCATGGTCATAGTACATATCCATCTGTAAATTACTTCTGTAATATTTATTTAGGTAACTTATGCAACCACTGTATATCCTGCACTTGCTGCTATTGCACTTCTGGTTAGACCTAAACTGCATTTTGTTGCCTTGTACATGTACATGTGTAATGACAATAAAATTGAATCTAATCTAATCTAAAATAACAACTCTCTTATAACATGGCAACAATGCCCTCTAGTGGTACATTAATGATACAGCACCAAGAAACACAGACAAGTATTGCATGTACCTGCATATACTACACACCAGGCCACTACAGTCTCCAGCACAACTTGAAGAAGCTTCTGACAAGCTCAAGGACACACCTTACAGGGGAAAAAAGTGGTATGTGAACATTGTTGTATTATTGTTGTGTGTGTATATTCTTATGTGCATGCAAGGTTCACTGCATGAACTCATAAATATTGTTGTTGCTGTTCACTTTTGACGCGTTCGTGAATGTACACCTATCTGTTACTGTGGGGACATTTCCACACCTCTAAACGACGCGGCACAAAACGAAACATGATGGTTTTCCTTAACTTTGAGTCATGTGGCCTTTTGGGCAGGTCTTGACCAATGAAAGCGGCCAAAGGCTACGCAAGACAAAATCAGGATTGGTTGAATAAATATGATGAAAATGGAAAAGTACATCTGACACAGTATTAAATTGAAATAAAAATAAAATAGCTGACAAAATTAACACTGATTCCAACTATCTTTGTCTTTTGGATGACTCTTAACGGACACAAATAAAACCATCAGTAAGAATATTGTTTACATGTAAACATTGAACTCAAACACAGACAAAATAGACTAAACATTTTCATTGCACAGGCCAAATCATGTTTTCAATTACATTTGCACAAATTATTAAAAGATTATTACCATATCTAAAATGTGTTGATAATAATAGGACATTAATAAATAAAGTGGTTGATTTTGATATTTTCAAACTATAAGGCTATATTTACTTTGTCAATTACTGCTTTAGCTAAATTAAGTACTTAAATACCATTCTCATTCTTGCTCTTTCCTTTTTTGTCTTTCTTTATATTTCTTTATATATTTCTTTATAATATTTCAGAAGACAGTAGAGAATTGTATTGCTGATACCCTGAGGTATGCCCCTCACAGAGGCAGTCAGGTGAGTGAAAGAATGTAAAGTACTTGCATTTTAGATACTGAAGCATTTTCTGTTAATTTGAGTGACCGGTTACACTTTACATGAGGTCGCAACCCAGATAGCAAAATTGTTGTGGCCCAGATTCGGCCCAAATCTGACACGTTTATTTGGCCCACATGTGGCATGGAATGATGGCACTTGGGCGGTCCGCTCCTGTTTGCCAGATTTGAGCCACAAGCAAACCATGGCAATGCCACATGTTAGCCAAATGTACACCAAATAAACTAAAGTTGACCCTACTCTGGCCCACAGTTTGCTTTTTTCTGGCCCAGATCCTCTCCAAATCTGATACTTTCATTTGGCTCACATACCGCAGTGTCCTGTTTTTTAGACGTTCTAAGAATGTTCCCAGCTAACAAAAGTCACCATCATAGTGATCAGTGTTTCCTTGTGTTGGGTTCTTCACCCTTGACATTCATAGATTATATCTTTTGTGTGCAGTGGCTGTGTGCTTTTAAAGTACATTTGTGAAGTCAATGCAAATTAGAATCTAATCTTATGCGTCTGTTTGGTAGTTATTAAACTTGCTATCATGTTGATTCCCTGATGTTTGTGTTGTTAATCCTGAAATAACAGTTTAAGATCAAGATCAGGGTGTTTAATTACAGATTTCTGAAATCTTTCTAGGAAAATTGCATGTGAATGAAATTTAATCTACAGCAGAACTTAGACACACACAGACATGAAGAATGAGTGTATGAATCTCAACAATGGTGACAATCAACAGACTAATTCAGAGCAACTGCAATGCATTCTGAGAATCATGAATGAGTTTTGTACTATGATGTTACCCAGCATGCATTGCAGTATTAAGTTGTCCTTTGTTGATTCTGACCATTACTGAGGTTAATACAAAGATTCTTGATGTCAGTGTTTTTCTGTGTGCTGCCACAGATTGTTTTATTTGCACTCATAATTTATCCAACTTCTTAGAAATCAAAATGTCACTCCCTGATCTTATAATGTTATTTCAGAATTAACAACACAGACATCAGTGAATCAACATGATGGTGACGCTAATGACCAACAAACAAACCCAGAAGATTAGATTCTCATCTGCATTGGCTTCACAAATGTACTTTAAAAGCACACAGCCACTGCACACAAAAAATATAATCTATGATGATCAAGAGGGAAGAGCCCAACTCAAGGAAACACTGATCACCATGATAGTGACTTTTGTTAGCTGGGAACGTTCATAGAACGTCTAAAAATAAAAACTGGACACTTTGCGTTATGTGGGCCAAATGAAAGTGTCAGGTTTGGAGCAGATCTAGAATAACTCATTAAAAGATTAAAAGTGAACTGAGGGCAAGATTAGGCTCAAATTTAGTTTTTAATTTAGTTTATTTGGTTTACATTTGACTAACATGTGGCATTGCCATGGTTTGCTTGTGGCTCAGATCTGGCAAACAGGAGCGGACCGCCCAAGTGCCATCATTCCATGCCGTATGTGGGCCAAATGAACGTGTCAGTTGTGGGCCGAATCTGCAACAATTTTGCTATCTGGGAAGAATGCTATAATGTTCTAACAATATTAAAATTAAACGTGTTTAGAATGTTTTTAGAGAACGTTTTCCTTTCTTTCAAGAGAATGTTTTAGGGGCTAAAATAAAACAACACATCAAAAATGTTATAAGAATGCTATCGTATAATGGTCTAACAATGTTACAACTAAACGTGTTTAAAATGTTTTTAATGAACGTTTTCCTATCTTTTAAGAGAATGTTTTTAGAACTAAAATAAAACTACCCGCAGAAAACCTTAATGCAATATTGCTTGGTAATATTCTCAGAACATTTTTAGAACTAAAAAGTTCTAGCTGGGTCATCTTTCGCCTTAGCATTTTGCTCATTTCTTTCATTATAATTAATAAAACATGGCAGAACTGTCGATTGAATATAAGTTTTAATGTGTTTAAAAGATAATTGAACTCTTACCACTTTATTCCCCGAACTTTGCATATTGTTCCCCGTTACCTACTGAAGTGTCACAATGTAGGACAATTAGGGACCGACTTTTCTGTATTAATGCAGTCTTTTTCCGTTATTTACAAACAGATCAACATATATTTCAGCCTAGGGTGAAGTCAGTATGTACATTTAAAATAAATGTCATGTAATTGAACATTAAACTATATGCATGGCGACAGGATTTTGCGTCCAGAGCTGTAGTGCCGACGTCAAATGCAGCATCCTGTGTGCGCTTCTCATCCGGTTTAGATCAAAGCGACAATGGGCCGCAGCTCAGCGAAAGACACAAAATGCGGGTGCAGCACTGATCAGGGCCAGCCCAGCCTCTGTTGGTGCCCTAAGCAAGATTTTAGATTGCGCCCTTCCCTAAATAAATAAAATTTTCTCAATGAGACTGTATTAGAATATTATAGCTCATAAAACGAATATTTGGTTATATATATATTATATAAACATCTATATCTAACATCTAATAAACATATATATATTATATAATATTTGGTTCGCCTAGGTGCAAAAATAACTGGAGTTGTTACACATGACAACAAATACCTTTTGCAAACTCAAGTTACCTTAACAAAATAATGATATTAAATGATATACCAGCATACCAGCATCATTTACCATCTAAACAAATTAATAGTTCAGAAAAATAATGGCATTTACTCCCCCTTATGTCATTCTGTTATTTCAGGAGTACCTTGTATAAAGGTGTTACCGGTGAGCTGCCTGACCTCTCAGTCCTGCACGTGGCAGAAGCGTATAAGGACTTTACGACTTCTACAGCTCCTTTAATCGCCACAATTGGGATGTCCGTTGACGAATCATTGGTGGATTCTGCCTTCGGGAATATTCAGGCTGGAAGTGTCCTATCATACCAACAGCCAGCAGCAACAACTCGTCACATTACTCCCCATCAAGATGCGCCACCACTGCCACCTCTGCCACTAGATGGTTACAACCTTGACCCATCTGTGTGCTTATTTGTATATAGCAAACATAACCTGCTACACATGAAGTCAGTTGAAGTAACTCTGGAAATAGCACACAAGATTGAGCATGCCACCAAAGACCAGAGTGCATCATTGGATTGGCTCTCTGTCAGAAAGCCACGTGTTACATCGTCCAGATTTAGAGAGGTCTGCCATGTACGGGGGCAGAGCTCTGCTGAAAATTTGGCTGAAAGAATCCACAAAGGAACTCGGCAGACAGCGGACATGAAGAGAGGCCTTGAAATGGAATCTGCAGAGGTGGAGGAATACTGTTTGTTGCGTGAAGTGAACTTCTATCCTTGGGGATTCATAATTCACCCAGATGCCCCTTGGCTTGGCACCTCTCCTGATGGCATTGTTTATGACCCCACGGAGCACAAGTTTTTGGTCTTTTGGAGATAAAGTGCCCAAATGTAAAAAGTTACGTTGACTGTCCTTACCTGAAGTTGCAAAATGGCACAGATCAGATGCTGATCTCTGGACTGCCCTGGTGTGATTTTGTTGTGTATGCACAGGATGACATGATTCAGCGCATCTACAAAGACAGCTCAATGTTCAAGACCATTCGAGAGAGGGCTGACCATTTCTTTTTTTATTTCTACCTGCCGAAATCCTTAAAAATGTTCTGATTGTTTTGCACTGTAAGAAAGTTATTTACAAAATTATTTATATTTACGTTTACATTAGTGGTGCACATTTAAAGCTGTATCAAAGTTATTTATATTTACATGTTTACATTAGTGGTGCACATTTAAAGCTGTATCAAAGTTATTTATTTACATGTTAACAGAAACATAGACCCTCAGACGAGCAATGGATTGTGTCCCCTTCACCTCATCAGCCGTCATCTGTTTCCTTCTTGACAGAAAAGCAGGTCTGTAGACTTTGCATGGCACACAGTCATCCACCAGAAAGCCTTTGTCGACCATAATGGCCATGTGAGGTTTAAGCAGAGGCACAATCCCTGACTGCTTCAAAAGCTCTTTGTCGCTGACGGATCCTGCGTACAGAGACGACACAAAAGTAACTGCACTATGTGGTGCCATGCCAATTAACCCCTTGAATGTGCAGTGGGATTTATAAGAGAAGACTTCACTTTGAAGCAAAAGGGAGGATGGTGTTTGACAGTACCTATGAGCCAGATCCTTCTGTTTTAGACCAACCGAGAGATGCACCATGAAGAGAAAAAACTCATCCATGGGCTGCAGGGAGTGACCCTGTTAAAAGAAATTGTTTATCCTTAGAGAAAGTAACATTGAATTTTTATATATTCCATACCCCCCCACACGACAATGTATATTATATGTATAAAGTAAAAATAAAATATGAAGAAATTATAAATGTAAAATATATATTTACAGATGCACTGCCTGATGGTCCAGCTTCACACCTTGTAGCCGCTTTTGTCCTGGTCACACGGATCATGTTGTGGGATGCAGGCTCAATGAGTTTCCAGAACGCCATCAAGTGATTGTAGGTCATAAACCTTTATAAGATATGGGGCATGTTTGATATCACATAAATTACCAAAGGTAATGTATGACAACAGGTTTTGTATTAATTGTAGTAATAACAACACTCTATAATATAGCATTTTATAATGATGACATTATAGCATATTGTATAGGTTTTAAATCTTACCTAGTGTAGAACCGTATGTCATCATCAGATGCAGCAAATCGGCCCAAGCCAAAACTTTTTTTGCGTGTTTCCTTGTCCAAAGGGAACGTATATATACACAACATATATATATAATTAAATAAAATCGCTAGTTAATCAAAATATGAGTGCATAGAGTCTATTAAAAAAGAAAAAAATAGTCTAGACTTAGGCTACAGGAAGGAATATAACGGGAATATATTTTTTTCTTCACCAAATTTTTTTTCCACATTGCAGTTCAGGGCTTCCGTAATGGGGTGCATTTTGTGGAGGATTTTCTATTACCTGGTTTATAATTTTACTAGAGGAAAAAAAATCGTACACTTCTTTTTCTCTTAAGTTAACTTTGTTATTTTTTCTTTCATATCAGTTATATGGATAAGCCCTCTGCTCATTTTAAGGGGGGAGTTGGTCACTCCATTAGAATTATTACTTAGAATGTACAAGTTTTCTCTCATCTTAAAGGCGCAGTTTGGGATTTTTAGCGGCCACTAGTGTTTCAGTATAGATTTGCAATAAATCTTTCAGTCATTTGCTCATCCCTCCATTTCGAAGTACGACGGTGGCCGCAACAGTAAAAAAAAACATGTCGCTGACTGAGACAGCGGCTGTGATTCTAGTCACACTGTCATGTTACTTCACGTGAAATTACAATGCAGTTGCATTATTTCTACAATTATAAGGAAAAACGTTCGTCTCTCGTAGGTTATATGCCCATGTGTATCAATTGCTAACGTTACCAAAAAACTGGTTTCACTTTCACAAAAGTTAAATTATCTTACCAGCCCAGCAGAAAACAGGCAACTTCGGCATCGCGTTGAAAACATTTGTCCTTCATCTGGTAATAGCTACACCGATGTTGATCCTGGATTTCTGCCGTCGTTTGTCTCTAATTTGTCACATTTGCTCTTTACCAACGGAGATTCGCGCTCTGTCGGCTCTTGTGCACAATACATATGGTCTTCCATTGTATCAAAACCTCTAAAAACAGAACGATCTATGCTTCAGCTAGATGACGACTACTCCTCCTTCTCTTCGTACTACGACTAACTTACTTCTTCGTGGTCTTTAACTCACGTGATGACGCAAGCTGCCTCTACGAATTACTAAATGCTCTCTGTGAGCTGTTTGTCCGTTTAGGGCTGCTGTAACCAAACATGGCAAAACATGGAAAACTCCACATATATAGGCCCGCGCCTATGTAGATAAAACGGGGTTATTCTAAGGTAATAAAAACATAACTGTTCATTACATACGGTCTTTATACACCTCTGAAGAAACAGTTTTGTATGTTATATTGCATTTCTTTCAATAAATCATACAAAAAAATCAAGTATTGTTCCTTTAAGACTCTTTCTTCTGACATTACATTTTTCCAGGACACACACCTGCATATTAGTGATCATTCTAGGTTGTGCAAACCATGGGCAGGGCTCTCAAGTGTCACGCATTCAGCCTGTTCACACGCTCTCACACCACACCTTGTATTTCTCACGCTGAGAAGTAAAGAACAACGTGTCCCACTTTATACAATTATACGAGGCAAATAAAATGTGAAAATGAAAGATGTAAGTGTCTGTTACAGCATTAAAGTCTGATCACGGTGCTTCAGGTAGTTTTCCGTGTTACTCACACAGCGCTGAGCATTACAACCAATCATAGACAGCGCATGAACGTAATGACCAATCAGAAGTTTAGATGAGTCATCATCGGTGTAACAGCTTTGCTCGCTCACAGGAACAACCGAGTGCAGATACGGTCAGTCAGACTCATTTATTATAACGGGAGTTTTTCATGCAGTCAGTTTCATTCATTATAACGCTAAATTATAACAGAAGTCACTGTTTCAGTGACGTTTTTCGCTCGCTTTCTGTTTAATCCTGGTTTAAATAAATATTTCATGCATGCAAAAACAAACAATGTGAAAATTTACTAATGCAAAAAACGCAATAATCGCCCTCAAATAGTTGGTCTGCAAAGTCTTAAAGAATATGACATGCAAATGTTACCGATTCTACTCGCGAGCAGACATCGAACCGAGTCGGTCCGACATGGGAGTCGGGCGCTCTAACGAGGAGGCTAAAGACCACTTGAGGTCGGGCAGA
This sequence comes from Oreonectes daqikongensis, assembly GCA_026939265.1. Classification (NCBI taxonomy): domain Eukaryota; kingdom Metazoa; phylum Chordata; class Actinopteri; order Cypriniformes; family Nemacheilidae; genus Oreonectes; species Oreonectes daqikongensis. The sequence continues at coordinate 54,506 of JAOTQM010000105.1, read as the reverse complement.
AAGATTTACACACTGCACAGCTCTTCACTAGTTGGCCTCCGTTACACAAAAACGATTTTAATATTTTTATTAAATGTATTTATAATCATGATTACAATATCAAAAGCAATATTAACAATGTTTTTTGCTTAAATCATCCTTAAACTTTGTTTTTGTCATTTATCAGTTTTATTTGTGCTGGGCAAATATAAACAATAGAGGAAATAGCAAAACTTGCGAGAAGTGGGCGGGGCCTAATTTGAGTGGGTCCTCCCCTAGCACATGTAATCTCACGCCAAACTTTTGATGAAATTTGAGAGCTCTGCATGGGTTAGTCAGGTGTATCATTCCAGTTTTAATAGTAAGTCAAGAGCTACAGCTATTTTGATACATAAGAGAGTAATGTGCCTTATATGGAGCAAGTAATTTCAGATCCTGAGGGAAGCTGTTTTATTGTCAGTGGTGCTCTTTATCAAAAAACAGTTGTGTTAGTAAATGTTTATGCTCTGAACTGGGACAGTCCAACCTTTTGGATCTTTGAAAAAAGCATGGGCATAATCTCGACACTCATCATTATATATTTTGGCAGGGGACCTTAGTTGTGCTGTGGATAATAATCTTGATAAGTCTGTGCCCAGGGGCTTGTTTCAATAAGGAGGTTCAACCAACTCTAAGTTAAAACATGAACTCGGAGTTGATTTACTTTTAGTTTTTGGTTTCAGAACAGCTGATTTGAGTTAGTTCTATCAACTCCGAGTAAGCATATCTTGAGTTAAGCGCGTGCACCACAACTATGAAAAGCCATGATCAATGGAGCGCCGATATTATGATTCACCATGGCAAAGGCACCAAAAAAACAAAGTGGCTGCACTTGAGATCAAGGTACACTTACCTACAGTGGATTTACTAATGTGCTCCACATCCCAGATGTTATATAGAATACTACGGACGATGAAAAATAGATACATGTGCCAATAAACAAATTAATTAATAAAAGAATGCAAAAACACAGCAAAAAACAGATACAGTGAACATATAGTAACAAGTATTTATTTTTTATATTTATTTTACATCTATTTCTTCAATCCACAAAGGTGTTCTAGTGAGATTCATTAAGTGTCACAATGTAGTACAGTTGTTAGAGTGTCAGACTCTTGTGATGTAATCGGGTTGATCGCTGGTTTGAGTCCCACTCAAGGCAGGGTTGGCCAGGTATAGCTGCACTATAAGTTTTTTACTTTTTTTATGTTATAATTTTTGCATTCATGTGTGTATTTCTTTATTCATACACTTATTAATTATACGTCATTTATCGTCCTTCATAGAAAACTATTTGTTAATCAACTCGTGTAGCTCCTTAAAGTGGCTGTCCGTAAGAATGGCCTCTTTGTCGCCATCTCAGTTTGTAACTTGCTACTGCAGGTGATGTGCAGAGGTGATTTTCTATACGTGAGTTGTAATTCAAACGAATGCATAAAGGGAAAACACTTCATATCTAAAGAATACATAACTATGTGTTCAAGTTAATACGTGTGAGTTTGTTTGAAAGTGAATGCGTTTGAAGGCGTGCGTGTTTGAAAATGTTTGTGAGCAGAGCAGGTGGACAAATCACTGACCAGGTTTAAGCAGATCACAATGTCTCCGGTGAGTGCTTCGGGAGAAAACATGCATGTGATCAGCGCAAATTCATTGAATTCATCCGTCTTCATTGTGCCCACACGCTGGAAAAGCCTTGTAAGAAAATGTTTGCAAACCAGTCCTTACACCTTTTCTGGAGCGTGTTCGCTGTAACCAAAAGCTGTAACTCCCGTCACTCATCGTTTCTCGTCATCACACACGTCACCACATTTGCTATAGAATGTAATAATAAATTTATTCGCCAATTTTCTCAATCTCGAAAGTTTTGGGGCTTCCAAAATAGATAACATTCAATGGTTATTACCATATAAATACTGTATACCTAATAAAGTGAAAGAAGTACACTTTGCACAATATATACCCTTGTAATTCTTTGCTGTCTGTTGTAATTTTGTGATGTAGCTGATATTTGCACCTTCTATAAAATAGAAAGTGAAGATATTGTTCATTTATTTTTCTCATGTAATGTTTCGTTTCATTTCTGGAAAAAGTTGAGTTTATATTGTTTCTCTAAAGTGAATATAGTCTATAATTTACACATTAAGGATATTATTTGTTTTTTTGAAACTAAAACAAATCTTTTTAATCTGTTGTTAATTTTCTTATTCTTGTAGCAAAATTATATTTTCACAAACAAAGATTTCTTAAGAAAATACCTTAGACTTCTTATGTGAAGTAGAACATTTAATTAAATCACTAAGAGTAATTAATAAAAATTTATCTCTTTTTTGAAGAAATATGATGAGATCTTTCATGTACTATGATTTAGACTTGTATTTTTTGTTTTTTACATGTGTAGGTGTGTGTATATATATATATATATGTGTGTGTGTGTGTGTATATATTTTTCCCCTTTATCTTTTGTTCTTTATGTTCAGATGACATTGGTTTTATTGTTGATGTTGATACTTTGTGTAGTATATGCAAGTTGTATTTCATTAGTGTCATCTCTGAATTGTTTACTTATCAACAAATAAAAAAATAAAATAAAAACTCACTACACTTACTGCTACCTGCAGGAGATCTGCCTCAGGAACAACGCTTACTGAGTGCGCTATTGTTGATCTGCTCTCATCAAACAAAGCTGAGTTTTTACTTAAAAGGATAGTTCACTGCTAAATAAAAATGTCCCCATGTTTTACTCACCCTAAAGGCATCCTAACTGAATATGTTTTTCTTCTTGAAGCATAATGCAGTCGGAGTTATAATCTCACATATCATTTTACTTCCAAGGGGTAGAATGGGAGTAAATGGAGGATTACTTTTTGAAGCTCCAGAAAGTGCATCCATCGATCAAAGAACTGCTCGACACGGCACGACACGTTGGTTTAACAAAGGTCTTCTGAAGCGAATCGATGTGTTTAAGAGAAATTTAAATATTGACAGCGCTAGTAACGTTGATGTCTAACTTCCGTTATCCTCTGCTGCGTGTGCGCGTGAATCTCCTGGCTTGATTTTTCCCGGTAAAGGGATGAGGGATGATTGTGTTGAATGCTAAACTGAAGTCTATGAACAGCATTCTGACGTATGAGTCTTTTTTGTCCAGATGAGTGAGTGCAGCATGGAGAGTAGTGGCGATGGCATCATCGGTCGAGCGCTTGGACGATATGCAAATTGGAAGGGGTCAAGAGAGGGGGCGAGGACAGACTTGATGTTGTGCATGACCAGCCGTTCAAAGCACTTCATGAGAATAAGAGTGAGTGCAACTGGACGGTAGTCATTGAAGCAAGATGGAGATGACTTCTTTGGGACTGGGATGATGGTGGTAGCTTTGAAGCATGTGGGGACAACTGCCTGACTCAGCGAGATGTTAAAAATGTCGGTGAAGACAACAGTGAGTTCTGCTGCACAGTCTCTCAGCACACGCCCAGGAATGTTGTCAGGACCCGGAGCTTTTTGTGCATTGATCCTGCTGAGGGATCTCCTCACGCTGTCTGGGGACAGAGTCAACACCTGGTCGCCAGGAGGTGGTGGAGTCTTCTGTGCAGTGGTGTCGTTTTGTGCCTCAAAGCGAGCGAAGAAGGCGTTCAGCTCATTTAGCAGGGAGGTGTTGTTGTCACAGGTCTGCAGTGGGGGCTTGTAGTCCGTGATGGTCTGAATCCCCTGCCACAGGTTCCGAGTGTCTCTGCTGTCGCTGAAACGATGGGATATCCTCCTGGAGTACGGTCTCTTGGCCTCTCTGATGCCGCAGGATAGATTGGCCCTAGCTGTCTTCAGGCTCACCTCATCTCCTGCTCTAAAGGCAGCGTTCCGAGCCTTAAGGAGATGGTAGACCTCCCCTGACATCCATGGTTTCTGGTTGGCCCGCACAGTGATGGTCTTTGTGGTCGTTTTATCATCAATGCACTTGTTGATGTAGGCAGTGACAGTCTCTGTGTTCTCCTGGAGGTCTGTGGTGTTGTTGTATGTGGCAGCCTGCTTGAACATATTCCGTCAGTGGTGTAAAAGCAGTCTTGAAGTACCTCTGATGAGCCTTCTGGCCACACTTGTATCTGTTTGTAAACTGGTTTGTTGACTTTAATGAGTGGTCTGTATGCAGGCATTAGCATGACAGTGATGTGGTCTGAGGTGCCAAGATGGGGGAGGGCTTTGTAGGATCCTCTCTGGGTGGTGTAAACAAAGTCCAGTGTGTTGTTTCTCCGAGTTGGAAAGTCTATGTGTTGGTGTATTTTCGGGAAAACACTCGTCAGGTCTGCGTGGTTGAAGTCTCCAGCCGAGATGAGAAAAGCATCTGGGTGTGCTGTCTGCTGCTGTAATGTCTGTCAGCTTGTGCTTTACTAGAGGGCACCATCCACTTTACCTGGACTTCACACAGTGCACTACACTTCCCATAATCCTTTGCTGGACTCATTATTCAACATTGTATTCACCTGTGTCTTGTTATCTGTTGCACTTCTGTCTATTTATACCCGGTTCACTCAGTCACTCATGGCGAAGTCTTGTTTGTGTTACACTGCATCTCTGAGCGTTTCTGGTTGGATTACTTGTGTTTGTTTTGTGAACCTGTTGTTTTCATTGTTTGCACCTTTGCTGCCTGCCCTGACCATTGCCTGTGACTACGTTCATGATTGTTTACTGCCTGCCCTGACCATTGCCTGTTCTATCACCTTTACCTGTTTTCTGCCTGCCCTGACCTTTGCCTGTACTGTTTGGATTATTTAAACTGCATTCAGATCCTCAACCTCTTCGTGTCTCTGAGCAGTACGTGACAGCTGCTCACTGATGTGCTGGTACAGTTCATTCAGTGCCTCACTCCTGTTGTTGAAGCTGGGGGGGATGTATACAGCAACTAGAAGTATGGCTGTATATTCCCTCGGAATGTAGAACGGCCGGCACTTAATAATCATAAACTTCACCAGGGGTGAGCAGTGTTTGCAAACCCCAATAGTGTCACGGCACCACGCATCGTTGATGTAAACACAAAGTCTTCCGCCAAGGGTCTTACCTCCCTCGCTGAATGGTGCAGTCCGGTACATTGTTGTTGAGCCATGTTTCCATGAACACAAAAACACAACAGTCTCTTACAGTCCTCTGAGTTGAGCGTAGTAGTCGGATGTAGTCCAGTTTATTGTCCAAAGAGCGTACATTAGCCAGTACGATGGTGGGGATAGCTGGCTTGTGTGGGTTAGCCGCTAGCCTAGCCCGGATACCTCCGCGCTTACCCCTCTTCTGCTTTCTCTCACGCCACTTGTGGTGCCTCCACTGTGGGCGAGATGCAGTAGTGGGGGTCGGTGATGACGTAATCCTCCGGAGCAGACCGAGGTCACGCAGCTCTTCGGCGTGTGCAGAGTTTAACTCTAAAAATGTTGTTCTGCCAACATCGAGAATAAACTCATGACTGTACTCGCGCTTAAAGACAGTTATGCGCGACAAAGACACTGCGACTTACAAGACAAAAAACACGAAAACACTGTTCTGTCAGGAGAGAGAGAAGCCGCAGCGTGTGCACGCGCCGCCATCTTGGATCTAGAACTTAAGCCCTATTTGGACGGTAAATGTTTCTCATAGGGACATTTGTAAAAACAAATTTACAAGGCTCCTCCTGTGATAAAACTCATGCGTTTGGATTAACATATATTTACGGTGAATGTGTGAGTTCGTAGTTCCGCGAACACGGAAATGCGCTTCTCACGTGGTCAGTCACATGGTATTTCAACATGGCGACATGGTAGCGTCACTGAAAAGCGTGAAGAAACACTTGCATTAATATTCTTTGAGTTAACGTTACCACAAATCAAATTACTGTGAAAAGCATCCGTACGGTGGCTTTTAGTGATCAAATTGATATTTTAAGGAATTTACAAAACGACTTTTGCATTGTTCCCCTTTATACATGCAGAGTTGTGGATTCGGACGGCAATTAAATTTCGTCAAAAAACGGTAGGTAATTCGGCCAGAGATTTTTTTCAAGGGTGGTGTGAGAAAAACACAGACATTCTGGATTCGGACAGCAATAAAATCACCATTTACCCCCCGTTATTGTTGAAAAATCGTACGTCCCTATGAGAAACAATTACTGTCCGAATAGAGCTTTACATCTCTTTAGTAGGCAGGTTTAGCCCTGCCAAATTTTCTTTTCTACTACTGGTCTGCTATATGTTTATAATATTTCTTTATGGTGTCATGCTCCAGAGGTTAACTGTACACTAGAAGCTGCTACTTGTTCTTCTTTCCTTTTAGCATTAGTCTTTGCTCCCTTGTCTTCCCAACCCTCTAGCTACACAAGAAATCCTATTGTGCTGTCTACTCTAAAAATTTGGAAACAATTTTGACAACATTTTCAGTACATCCTGACTGTCTACCGTAGTCCTCCATCTATCAACAAGGCAGACTTCATTCCAGCCTTCGTCAGTCAGTCTAACCTTAATGTTCTGGCACGGACTGAAACATGGACTTCTACTCCATCGGCCCTCTCCACCAACTTCAACTTCACCAACCCTCCTCTTCCTTCTGGCGAGGAGGTGGAACAGATTTGCTTGTTTCTAACACCCCAAAAATAATTCCTCATTTGAACACCATCCATGCAATTACCATAATTTATCCATTAAAATGCATTGTGTTGTCATCTATAGCCCCCCGGGTCATTTGGGAATCTTCTTAGAAGAGCTTGATATACTGCTGTCTGCCATACCTGAAGATGGCACTCCACTGGTAATGCTAGGCAACTTTAACATCCATTTACATTTACGCATTTGGCAGACGCTTTTATCCAAAGCAACTTACATTACATTGTACTATACATTAGTACATTTTGTATAGTAAGCAAGTGGGGGTTAGGTGCCTTGCTCAAGGGCACCTCAGCCGTTACCCGCCAGCCCTGAGAATCAAACCAGCAACCTTCTGGTCATGAGTCCAACACTCTAACCACTGGGCCACAACTGCCCACTGTGGTGTGCCATCTGTGTGCCCACATCCACCTAGACCAGTGGTTCTCAACCCTGGTCCGCAGGCCCCACCTCCCAGTATGTTTTAGATGTCTCCCTGTTTAGAACACCTGATTCTACTCGTCAGACCGGCTCTGAATGCTGGTTGGTGTTTCTAATTAACACACAAGCTGATGATTTGAATCAGGTGTTCAAAAAATGCTACTGACAAACTTGTAAGGATCTTTGAAGGTGGTCCTGGTTTGCTCCTTTTTCTTATGTTGCTTGCTCTCTGCTCTTTGCAGCAAGACCAGGGGTCTCATTTATAAACGTTGCGTATGCACAAAACGGGGCTGTAAATGTGTGTACGCCACTTTCCACGCAAAGGTTGCGATCTGTTAAAAACAAACTTGATGGGAGAATGTGCACTTCTGTAAGCAAACTCAGATCCATGCGTACGCACATACCGGAAACAAGGGGAATTGGCGACACAAATGGTGAGTAAGTGAACTCAAATTAGATTGCAGAAAGTAAATGTTATAAGAACAATTATAAGTATTAATGCCTCACACACACATTTATTATCACACTCATATCACACGTTAAAATCCACATTATTAAGATTAAATCTGCAGTTATTTGCGCATGTATTGAGTGAGGATTGCACCTTCTTGTAAAATCTGACTCAAATCTTAAATCAAAATTTAATCTAAATATTTAATCAGTGTTGTCTCACCATCACATTACAGGAGCGCATCATGAGGAGATGGCCCGACTGCATGGAATACAGGACAGCATCAAACACCAAAATAAATATATTTTCCCTAAATGCTGTGCATACATCATCAAATAAGTCTGGAAAGTCAGCCATTAAGCTATCACACAATCGTTTCTCTATATGTCCTCGTTATCAGTCCTAACTATGGTGTTCATAACAAAACCGGAATTAAGAAACATTTGTCTTTTACATTTATTTTTCACATTTTATGTCAGGTGTAGGACACCACTAATTAATGATGTGATTTAATTGAGGAGTTAATGATCAGTCTAAATATATAAATGCTGCAGAGACCTTCTTTGGCTTATTAATAATCATAACAATTATTTATTTGTATATCGCAGTGAATAGCATGTGTGACTATTTTTGATTTCGTTATCTAGCCTACATAAAGGATTTTTGTTATTTTCTTATGGCGGTTGGACACGGTATATTTAGGCTATATATAATGGTGCGTGATGCCAGGCTTAACAAACGGATTGGATGCCAGGCTCATTAAAATACGAATCAGCATTCATGAGGTGCTTTGCATTGACTATTTAGGGTTAAAAATGGGCGTGTAGAGGGCGGGGTATGAGGATGATTCACATACGCACACTTGCAGGTGATCTGTGATTTATAAAGCGAATATTGCGGACAGATGATTTATAAAGCGAACAGATGTGCGTACGCATGGTTTTATATCTCAGAATATTTTTTGCCGTACGCTATTTTTGGCTTTCGGGCGCACATACACTTTTAGTAAGGATCCTACGCACAGTTTTATAAATGAGACCCCAGATGATTTTTAATGTTGCTTTGTAGTGCCTCTAGGCCTTTTCTCTTCGGTGGCATTCCTCAGGCTCCTCCTCTTGTTGTCTTCTGGACTTTGGCCAGTAAATAAATGCCTACACACGGTTTTGAAATAAATTAAGTAAGAAACAGATAATATAAATATAGATAGCCAGATATCTCTGTGCATATAATTTGTTAACACCTTTATTTTTATTACTTTATTAAATGTTTATTTTTAAAGCTTTAGGTGTAGTCTTTTGTGAGTATTTTTAAGTAGGCTCTGACTTGTTGACACTGATTTGTATTTTGGTATTTTATGCAAAGCTTTTAGTTACTATTATGACGCGTGAGATGTTTGTGACTGTTACGTTGAGATCGAGCACAACGCTAGGAACACAAACACTCGGTTGGCTTTGGTGCTCGTGAGAGTTGAAAGAGCTTTATCAAGTATTTTCTTCGTTGCAAAGTCTTCACTGTTTGGCCAGCCAAACTCTGGTGGGCTAACAGTGGAGTCTTTCTCCATTCTGAAGAGAGGATTACAGCGATGAAAATCTGTTTGTTACTGACAGTATGTTGCTTGCCTCACAAAACATGAAGAATAAATAATATTACGCACACAACCTTTACATTTCATCTTATTTATTTTATTAATGCACTGAAGAAATGCTTATTTAATGGTTTAATGTAGTAATGATATGTTTATTGTAAGGTGTATCTGCACAAATGAATAGTGTCAATATGATGTGAGTCTAATTAGATTAGATTAGATTAGATTAGATTCAACTTTATTGTCATTACACATGTACAAGTACAAGGCAATGAAATGCAGTTTAGGTCTAACCAGAAGTGCAATAGCAGCAAGTGCAGGATATACAGTGGTTGCATAAGTTACATAAATAAATATTACAGAAGTAATTTACAGATGGCTATTACTAAAAACAGAGATTTACAGATGGATATGTACTATAAACATAATGTACAGATGGTTATTCCTATAAACAGAAATTTACAGGTGGATGTATACAATAAGTTAGGCTATGGTGAGCAGCAGTGCAATGGATATAGAGTAGTGCAAATAATTATGGACAGAAGCTATCTAAGTAACAGTGCAATGGAAGAAGTTGTTGCATATTCAGTTAAAGTGTAGGAGTGCAAGATGCATAGTAAACAGTCGGTACTGTAAATGAACAGTTGGTAGTGCAAATGAGCAGTCTGGTAGTGCAAATGAGCAGTCTGGTAGTGCAAATGAACATAAATGTTATGTATAGACAGTCCATTAGTGCAAATAACAAGTGAAGTCAGGTGTGCAATGGGGGGGGGGGAGAAGAGTGTAGTAGTATATGAGGGGCAGTGGGATCAGCGAGGGGCAGAGTTCAATAAAGAGACAGCTCTGGAAAAAAAGCTGTTCTTTAGTCTGCTGGTCCTGGTCCGGAGGCACCTGAAACGCCTGCCGGAGGGCAGGAGAGAAAACAGTCTGTGATCGGGATGAGAGGAGTCCTTAAGAATGCTGCGAGCTCGACGCAGACAGCGTTTCCTCTGGATGTCCTCCATGGCTGGAAGTGGAGTCCCTGTGATGCGCTGGGCGGTTTTCACCACCCGCTGCAGTGCCTTGCGCTCTGCAACAGAGCAGCTCCCCACTGAGCAAAAGCTCCTTCTTATAGACGTCTTATAGACGTCCCCTGAGGAGCCAGAATGAAAGTTTTTCTGACGTCTTTTTCTGACGTCTTCTGGACGTCCAATGTTGACATCCATATGACATCTATAGAAGGTACGAATTTAGTTGAAATGTGGTCGTTGTGGACGTATTTTCAACGTCTTATAACATCAACGCAGACTCATTTTAGACATTTTAACAAAAATAAGTGTTACACTATGCATTATATTAAAACATATTTATGTCATTGAATCAATATCACTTTTGCACCCGCTATTAATGTTGAAATTTCAACAAACCACCGTTTTTGTGATCAGTGTTTGCTTTAGTTGGTCTCTTGACTCTTGGTTTAATATCATGTTTTTATTGGCTGCCAATTTGTGTTCGTACACATTTGTTTTGGCAAAAAAAAAAACAATGGTCCAGTGAGATCAGAAAGTGTTGGTGATTTCATCACTATGAAGTCACTCAAACAACTCTTAAGTGTGTAGTTATTAATATGTGAACATTGTGTTATGATGCAGTTTAAAGAGATTAAAGAAGTTTTATAGACAACAAACAGAGCACGTGAAGAATCAGTGTATGAAACTCAACAATGGTGACAATCAACAAACGAAAACTTCATGCTGCAATGCATGCTGGGTAACATCATAGTACAAAAACTCATTGATGACTCCCAGCATGCATTGCAGTTGATCTGTTTATCTGAATTAGTTTGATGATTGTCACCATTGTTGAGGTTTGTATGACGAACATTGATGTCTAAGTTTGTCAGTAAACATTTTCTGATACTTTGTCTCTGTGCTTATTTATTTGTAAACATTTATGTCAACATCAATCATGAATGGATCAATCTCAGTATAATTTAGAGAAGCTTCTTAAACTTACTACTGCTTAACACTTGTCATAAAGCAAACTACTCCTTCAAATCTTTTCCAAAACCTTTATTTCTTTATCAATGCACAAGTGTTCTTATTGAAACACAATTACAAACATTGAAAAAAAGTAAGTTAACTTGATGAATGTTAAGAGTCAAAAGCCCAACTAAAGCAAACACTGATCACAAAAACGGTGGTTTGTTGAAATTTCAACATTAATAGCGGCTGCAAAACTGATATTGATTCAATGACATAAATATGTTTTAATATAATGCATAGTGTAACACCTATTTTTGTTAAAATGTCTAAAATGAGTATGCATTGATGTTATTAAAGACGTTGAAAATATGTCCACAATGACCACATTTCAACTAAATTTGTACCTTCTATAGATGGTCTATGAATGTCAACATTGGACGTCCAGAAGACGTCAGAAAAAGACGTCAGACAAACTTTCATTCTGGCTCCTCAGGGGACGTCTATAAGAAGGAGCTTTTGCTCAGTGGGTCCCATGCCAGACTGTGACACAGTTGGTCAGGATGCTTTCTATTGCACAGCGATAGAAGTTCACCAGGATAGCCGAGGACAGCCGATTCTTCTTTAGTGTCCTCAGGAAGAAGAGGTGCTGGTAGTCCAGGATAGGATCCCCAGGAACTTGAAACTGGAAACATGCTCAACAGCCATCCCATTGATGTGGATGGTGTCATGTGTGCCTCTTGACTCTTTCCTGAAGTCCACAATGAGCTCCTTTGTCTTGGAGGTGTTAAGGAGCAAGTTATTGTCATTGCACCGTGTGGCTAGGTGCTGGATCTCCTCCCTGTAGGCAGTCTCATCGTTGTTGCTGATGAGACCAATCACTGTACACTGTAAAAAATGTTCCGTAGTTTTTACGGAAAAATACCGGCAGCTGTGGTTGCCAGTAAAATTCCGTAAAAAATACGGGAAAAGCACGTAAACAGTGATGAAGTTCAGTGCAAAAACTTCAACTGTGATTACATTTATTTCATTTGAGTCTTTTATATTGAGAGCATTTTTTTTAACATCCAATTAAAACATTCACCTAATGCATAAAAGTGAAAATATTACATTTCCTTCACATATTTCCGTTTATTTCTTTATTTCGTTATAATAATCAACAGTCACTTTTAAACAAAACAACATGCAGCATGATGTCAGAAACTTCTTGCCTGACTTTGACTTAAACACAGACTCCACTCTTCAGCATAGCGGTGACTAAAAAACCATTTAACGGTCAGAAAAGCAAAATTCCGTAGTTTTTACAGAAAAATACCGGCAGCTGTGGTTGCCAGTAAACTACCGTAAAAATACGGGAACATCCTATTTTTATTCATCCAATCAATTCACAGAGGAAAACATGAGCCACACCCACTATTCTTCCTCATTAAATATTCAATTTAACTTTGAAATACGTCAGAATAATGAAGACGATCATAACTTCTGCTTCACAGAGACTTAAGCATAACATCAATGAATGTTGTTTAAAGTCACCATTATTGTGATCAGTGTTTACTTTAGTTGGGCTTTTCACCCGCGATTTATGAAACAAGATTTCTTTTGATTGCTATGCTATGTTTTATAAAACATAATTGTCATAGTAAATAAAAACTAAAGGGAATGTAAACAGGAGCTTTAGTCTGGTTTTAATTATTGAGAATGCTCAATTAAAAGCATTTTTAAAGTTTTGAAGTGTTTTAATAACTTGTGAATGAACTTAAATGTTAGAAACAGCAACAATCATCTGAGAAACATTTTTGAGCAGTTTGGAAATTTGCATTTGATTTTAAACACAGATATCAAGAATCAGTGTATGAATCTCAACAGTGGTGACTATCAAATGAAAAGCTTCATGCAGCAATGCATCCTGGGAGACATGAATGAGTTTTTCTACTTTGATGGTACCCAGAATGCCTTGCGTTTATCTTATGTGATTGTTTTTGTGGTCACCATTGTTTAAACGAATAGGTTTATTATTGATATCTGCTAGTCCATTTAGTTCTGTAAATCATGTTGTAAAGTCTCTCAGAATATCATTCTGTCAGTCTCATTCATAACATCAGTGAGTTATATTATAAAATTATAGAAATATGTGTGTAAACCATTAGATGACAACTCTCATAACAAATTACATGATGACAATGTCTCTTAGCTCTTTCCACCATAACAGATGTGTTTTCATCACACAGTTACAGAAGCTAAAGAAAATCTAACACAACAAAGCAAAGAGTCAAGAGTCCTACTAAAGCAAACACTGAACACCATAATGGTGACTCAACAAAACCATCAACATCTACACTTGTGTTAATTCTCAATAAGAACTTTTGTAGATAAACCACAGAAATAAAGTCACAGTGATGTAATAAGTGAATGTGTTAATAGTGTTTGTGATGTTGTTTAATGGTGAGTTTTTAGAGGAAAAAACTGATTGTTAAAAACTAATTTAATTTGAGCTTTTACAACGTGTTTTTTCCAAAAAAAACAACAGAATTTCACTGACAAGTTTTAAAACGTGTGACAGTTTTTTTTCGTAAAAACGACAGAATTTTACTGACAGGATTTACAACTTGTGACATGTTTTTTCCGTAAAAACAACAGAATTTTACTGTTAATTCACTGACAGGTTTTACAGTGTTTTTCCATATTTTATACAGAAGTCTTTTGACAACAGTTTTTCTCCACACATTCTTTACAGTGTAGTGTCGTCCGCAAATTTGATGATGGAGTTAGATCTATTCACAGGCCTGCAGTCGGCAGTGAAGAGGGAGTAGAGGAAGGGGCTTAGCACACAGCCCTGTGGTACATTAGTGTTGAGTGTGTAAGGAACCACCTGCTGGTCCAATGACGGTATCCAGAGGTGTGGTGAAGGCTTCACACGTGTTCCTGTCTTTCCTTTGTTTAATGAAACAATCATTTAAATGAAGTATAACTTTCATTAAATTACCTCTATTTTATCTGACCCCAATTGATAAAATGTTTAGTCTGAATTGAACAGATATTGTCATTTTAATTCAGGATTTAGTTATTTGCATCTTCAGATTAATTCTGTATCATAAACTGATGAGATCTCATGCCGGCCAGTAACGTGAACTTAACAACTACACAAACTCGCCAGTCTGATCATTAGCCAGGGGTTAAATGACGAATTCTATTTAAAGGCAGCTTATTAAAGATTGCCATTAACTTAAATAGTAATTCAATCCCTACGATTACCTGTGTACAACTTACTTCGAATCCGCACAAAAGTTAGAGGTTAATGGCTAATACTATGAGTGTTCGGACCTAGCCCCCCATAGTAAACGTGACTAAGTACAACTTAACTAAAATCTCAGAAATCAATCAGAGGTTAAATGGCCGATACTACAGAATATTTACATGCTGGTGAAATTTGGGGAGCACTGCCTTTAAGTTTGAGTGATTAAAATCACCTGCAACAATTAACGCAGCTTCCGGGTGAGCAGTCTGTTGTATACTGATGGCCGCATGAAGTTCTTTCATAGCAAGCTTGGCATCAGCATCCAGGGAAATGTAAGCTGCAGTACGGTAGAGTCGTATGGGAACCGAGGGCCGCGCAGTGACATTGTCAGTTATGATGTGACGAGTTTCTTTAAAAACTGTCATGGGCTTCATCTTTGATAAAACAAGAGGGCAACTGTGGCCTAATGGTTAGAGAGTCGGACTCGTAACCAGAAGGTTGCCGGTTTGATTCTCAGTACCAGCAGGTAACAACTGATGTGCCCTTGAGCAAGGCACCTTACATTTACATTTACATTTATGCATTTGGCAGACGCTTTTATCCAAAGCGACTTACATTACATTGTACTATACATTTGTACATTTTGTATAGTAAGCAAGTGGGGTTTAGGTGCCTTGCTCAAGGGCACCTCAGCCGTTACCCGCCAGCCATGAGAATCGAACCAGCAACTTTCTGGTCATGAGTCTAACTCTCTAACCACTGGGCCACGACTGCCCACGCCTTACCCCCGCTTGCTCCCCGGGCGCTGCAGTGTTAGCTGCCCACTGCCCCGGTGTATGTGTGTTCACGACTTGAAGTGTGTGTGTTCACTATTCACTGGTTGGGTTAAATGCAGAGGTCACATTTCGGGTATGGGTCACCATATCTGACAAATAGGTCACTTTCACTTTCAAGAGCAGTTTGTCAACCAGACAAAACGCTTTTCACCTGAAAGGTGGCACACATGTGGGTCCACTTTTGGGGGGGTCTGTAACATTTTAAAGAACCAAGCCCCCTCTTTCGCGAACTAAAAATATGTGCAGGAGAAAAGTTTAAGCAAGAGGCACCGCTGGGATTTGAACCCAGGATCTCCTGTTTACGAGACAGGTGCTTTAGCCAGCTAAGCCACGGTGCCATGTGACCAGAAAGTAACAAAGGGGCAAGAAGGCGTCATGAAAGGGAGGGAAACACATCGTTGACAGCTCAAGCGGAAGATGCACAGGCAGGTATTTTCATCATGTCTCAGCACTTGCTAACATAGTCAAGAAGATTTCGAGAAATTTCCTGCTAATTTAAAGCAACAACGACTCTGGTGGGACTCGAACCCTCAACCTTTGAATGTCTACGTTTCCCAATCTAGAAGTCCAATGCGCTATCCATTGCGCCACGAGCAGCAACTTGGCGACGGCCCTTATGTCACTGTTTTTCAGGCCAGCTATGCCACGGTGCCAAAGCCCATGCCTGTAGATGGTCATGTGACCGGAAGGTAACAAAGGGGCAAGAAGGCACCATGAAACAGAGGGAAACACATCACTGACTACTCACGTGTGAGACGCACAGGCTGGTATTTTTCAAGGCGAAGTGAATGTGTGTAACCTTATCACGTCCTAGCACTTGCTTATATAGTCAAGAAGAGCTTCACGCATTTCCTGCCAAAGTAACAACAAAGATGTAACATCTGAAAAAACCAAAACCCCTTTTTCGCAAACTAAAAATATGTGCAGGTGAAAAGTTTAAGCAAGAGGCACCGCAGGGATTTGAACCCAGGATCTCCTGTTTACGAGACAGGTGCTTTAGCCAGCTAAGCCACGGCGCCAATGGTCATGCCCCCAGAGAGTCATGTGACCTGAAAGTAATAAAGGGGCAAGAAGGCGTCATGAAAGGGAGGGAAACACATGGCTGACTGCTCAAGTGTGAGATGTGCAGGCAGGTATTTTCATCATGTCTCTGCACTTGCTGACATAGTCAAGAAGATTTTGAGAAATTTCCTGCCAATTTAATAATTTGCCTCGGGGTAGGGTTTGTTACAAAAAAAAATGCTACATATAGTTTGGGTGCTGTCACAATGGTGTGTGCTTTCAAGAATGCTGCGTTGTGACCACAAAAACACGAGAGAAAACACACACAACTGTTTTGCGCATAAACTGTTTTGCGCATGTGCTCCTGCTTTAATCCTTGTTCTCACAACACAGCAAGATGAGTGCGATAAAGCAGAAAATTAGCAAGGGAAAACTTATTACAGTTAAAAATGATGCAGGGAAAGCTGCACTCTGGAAGAATTTGATCTTGTCATTTCTTCAAACAAAGAACCCAGTGGTTATGTACAGTGCAGAGCTTGCAAAGCTGTCTTGGCTTATGATAGCAAAAAGACAGGTACATCTTCTCTACAGCGACACACTGATCATGGATGTACATGTCCAACAGCAGGCCTTGCCGCTAGTAACCACAGACAGTTATCTGCTTCGGACTATTTCTCTCCGACAGGCAAGTCAGTACCGGCTCATGTTAAATATAACCTAACAGAAAAATGTGTGGAGTTTTGCTGTTGGGAGTATTAGGTCATTTCATACGGTTGCTGGAAAAGGTTTTCTTAAGGTAGTGCAAGACCTAATAAATGTGGGGGCTACATATGGCCGCGTCTCAGTGGAAAATGTGCTACCTGATCCCACAACCATCTTTCTGAGAAGTAAACAAACGGCGGCCTCCAAACGACAGGTGCTGGTCAAAGAAATATCCGAGATTATGTCTAATGTTACTGTTGGGATGACCACTGACATGTGGACTGAAGATTATCATAAGATTAGTTTCTTAACAATCACCTGCCACTATACCACAGAAGACTTTTTGCTTTAAAGCAGAGTCCTTACGATTCTGAGGGTCACGATTTGATTTTAGAATCGATTCTCGATGTGCTAATTTGCCTATGCGTGACGTCATTACGTTGCATTTATGCTCAACGTCAGACTAGTGTTGGCACTTTTGCTTTTAGTCTCTGAACTGTCACATTCTGTATTGTAATGGAACTAACTGCCCAATAAGCCGTTCTCATATACATATTTCTGTTTCTCTTGTCAGACATTAAAACAAGTATATAAGAGTAATTAACGTGACTAATTCATGCTACATGTTACATGCTGGATCGTTTTCTCTTTCTTTACTACTGGTGTATAGTTCCTCTTTAGCTGCGTGTCAGGTGTGCGCTCTCTAAACTGTCGATACCCTACGAATGACTTCCGCCTTTTTTGTTACGCTAACATTACGTTATTAATTCATTTAAGAATCGATTTTTTTGACATTTGTGAATCGATTCAGAATCGTCCACGTCTGCATCGCGATGCATCAAAGAATCGATTTTTTCCAGCACCCCTAATCAAAACTATTGTCTGTGATCATTTCGTTTACAATGCCTTTGAATTTAGTGATCTAATATTAAGTAGCCCGAACTTTATGAGTTGTTTTTGCTCGTTGATTATTTTGTCTTCAGGTTTAATCACAATTTTTTCTTTGACATAAATTATTTTGCTTTCTTATTATTTGGGGGACAGACACAGTCTCTATGCATTTAGGAGCAGTCACATTTTTGACAATTGAGTTGGAGGAACACAGACTATTTTTACAGTTTTTACTTGCCAGTCAGATGGTGCGTAGCATCTTTGAGATGTTGTCAGAGAGAAGATTTGCTCCGATGCTGCTAGGGTGTAGGCTGTCAGAACGAAAGAGCCTAGGACACTCCCAGAAAAGATCAAAATTATTTACAAAGAGCAGCTTCTGTTCAGTACACCATGACAATAACCATTCATTTAGCGCTAATAGTCTACTTAACGTTTTGCTGCCTTGTCGGTAGGTAGGAAGCGGTCCTGAAACGATGATCCTTGCTGTGGGCGATGCGTTGCATACCATCTTTATCAGACTATCGAAGTCCTTCTTCAGAATCTCCGTCTGCCACATCCTAATGTCGTTCACCGCCGCGTGCAGCACGACAGCTCCGATTGTATCGCTCCTCAATATCGCAGGTACCTGTGAAGACACATTGAGAACACGGGCACCAGGAAAACAGTGAGTGCACACCTTACCTTTAGTCGAGGAAGGGTGTACGTGCCGGACGATTGAGTCTCCAATCACCACAGTGTTGCATTCCGTGTCGCAGAGGGTGGCGAAGCGGTTCCTGTTTGGGATCTCGTATATTGGGGACTGTGGGAGAGAGGTCTGGCTCGCGTCTTTCGCCGTGTCGGTGCAGGAGTGAAGTTCACCTGGGCTGGACGCGTTCTTGAAGCCTGGGCTCTGAACAGAGAAACACACGGAGTAGAAGTGGTAGGAGTAACACAATTGTGTCAAAAACTTACTACAGATTTGCGAGCGTCAGCCTGGGATGATTCCAGCGTTATTTTCCATTCACGCAGCCACGCTTGTTTCTTTAGTAGGTCGTGGATCTGCCTCTCCACAGCCTCCAGTTCGGAATGCACTGACTGAAGCTCGAACGTATCCTCATCTGTACACAGAAGTAAACAAATTTCTGAAACATTAGCGGATGTTAACGTTATCGCTAGTAGCCTAAGGGCTTATAGTGTGTGATCAGATAAAATGATTGTCAGTAGGTTTTAAAAATGATTTTGATAGGGAATACACTTAAGGATAAAGTATTTCCTTGATAAAAAAATAACAACTTAAAACAAATATTTGGTATAAGGCAAGAATAGACGATATAATAGGAAACTTTTGGCGGAGCTCCGACTCAAACCACTTGCTTGTAGCAAACTGGAAGTGTGGAAATGACTTCGTAAGACCATGACATTGCAGTTAATGTTAAGAAAGCAAAACGTAGAGTCAATTAATTCACTAATTTTACTAATTGAAATTCATCATTTAATCTTTCATTGACACATGTGGCCCTTTTTTCGTTCGTCCTTTTTATGGCTTTGCTACTTTGATGTTCCTGAATCTTATAATAGTGTTGATTTTTTAGCATGGATTTTACAGACAGGGTCACATTATTTCATAATGATGTCTGATTGTGAGTGATATGTCTGACTTATCACTATCCATTCCTGTTTTGTTGTTGTTTTAGTCAAACAAGGCTAACATAAAGGTATAAATCTATTGAACAACAGGATTAATTTAAAAAATGTTAGAATAAAATGTATATTTTAAATAAAATAATGTAATCGACGTTACAGTTTGCTGAAACGCTACTTGATATACATTTCTTTGTGCTTTTAGTCGTAGATCTCCTCCTCCTGGTTTCTTTAAAAGGTTGAAGCGCCCCGTCACAGAAGCTTCACCATCACAGTGAGTTGAAAAAATGGTCTCAGTTTATAAATGTTTGCTAAAACAGTACTTAATATACACTTCATTGTGTTTTTAGGAATCAAAGTCCTTCC
The DNA here is from genome assembly GCA_026939265.1 of Oreonectes daqikongensis. Taxonomy (NCBI): domain Eukaryota; kingdom Metazoa; phylum Chordata; class Actinopteri; order Cypriniformes; family Nemacheilidae; genus Oreonectes; species Oreonectes daqikongensis. The sequence goes on along the minus strand of JAOTQM010000105.1, from coordinate 34,814 downwards.
ACAAGCTCCTCCCGAAATGGAGTGAGCCCACAGGATGGCCAGAACACAACTCCAGCAAAGAGTACAGTATCAATGCGTTTTATTTTTCAAAACCCTAATTTGGAATGAACGTGTGTCATTTATCTACTCTGATTTGTTCTTAACAGCTGTTGCACAAAAACAGGAGATGGGTGGGCCAGAAATGTCTATCAAGCCCCCCACCACACCTACACCAGCTCCTGAGTGAGTAGAAGAAACTATCTCAATGTATAAATGTTTGCTGAAATGGTAGTTAATACACATTTCTTTGGATTTTGTAGTCCATGATCTTTTAAAGGAATCCGAGGGAGGAGATTTACATTTACGCATTTGGCAGACGCTTTTATCCAAAGCGACTTACATTACATTGTACTATACATTTGTACATTTTGTATAGTAAGCAAGTGGGGGTTAGGTGCCTTGCTCAAGGGCACCTCAGCCGTTACCCGCCAGCCCTGAGAATCGAACCAGCAACCTTCTGATCATGAGTCCAACTCTCTAACCACTGGACCACGATTGCCCTGAGCCGTCGTGAGAGATCTGAGCCCACTGTGGCCAAAGCTTCACCTCAGTGAGTTGAATAAATTCTCTCAGTTTATAAATGTTAAAGTAGTTTTCCTTGTATTTTTAGACATCAAGACTCTTCCACAAGTGCAAGGATGTAAACAGTTGTTACTATAAGTAAGCAGTCGGCAGTGCAAATGATCAGTCTGGTAGTGCAAATGAACATAAATGTTATGTATAGACAGTCCAGCAGTGCAAGATAACAAAGTGAAGTCAGATGTGAGGGGGAAAAGGAGAGTATAGCAGTATATGAGGGACAATGGGATCAGTGAGGGGCAGAGTTCAATAAAGAGACAGCTCTAGGAAAACAGCTGTTCTTTAGTCTGCTGGTCCTGGTCCGGAGGCACCTAAAATGCCTGCCGGAGGGCAGGAGAGAAAACAGTCTATGGGCGGGATGAGAGGAGTCCTTAAGAGCTGCGAGCTCGATGCAGGCAGCATTTCCTCTGGATGACCTCCATGGCTGGAAGTGGAGTCCCTGTAATGCACTGGGCGGTTTTCACCACCCGCTGCAGTGCCTTGCGCTCTGCAACAGAGCAGCTCCATACCAGACAGGATGCTTTCTATTGCGCAGCAGGACAGTCGGGGACAGCCGATTCTTCTTCAGTGTCCTTAGGATGAAAAGGTGCTGGTGAGCCTTCTTGACCAGGCTGGAGGTGTTGGTTGTCCAGGACAGGTCTGCCAAGATGTGGATCCCCAGGAACTTGAAACTGGAGACACGCTCATCAGCCATCCCATTGATGTGGATGGCGTTGTGTGTGCTTCTTGACTCTTTTCTAAAGTCCACAATGAGCTCCTTCGTTTTGGTGGTGTTGAGAAGCAAGTTATTATCAGTACACCATGTGGCCAGGTGCTGTATCTCCTCCCTATAGGCAGTCTCATCGTTGTTGCTGATGAGACCAAACACCATAGTGTCGTCCGCGAACTTGACGATGGAGTTAGATCCATTCACAGGCCTGCAGTCGGAGGTAGGGAGGGAGTAGAGGAAGGGGCTTAGCACACAGCCCTGTGGTACACCAGTGTTGAATGTGATGGTTGTAGCCTGAACAAACATGCTGGGGTCTGTTGGTCAGGAAGTCCATAATCCAGTTGCACATGGAGGTGTTAATGCCCAGGTCTCCCAGTTTGGCTATTACCTTGGTTGGGATGACAGTGTTGAATGCTGAGCTGAAGTCAACAAACAGCATATGTGCATATGTGTTCTTATTGTCCAAATGTGTGAGCACAGAGTCCAGTGCCATGGAAACTGCGTTCTCTGTGCTCCTATTGCTACGGTATAGGCAAACTGGTGTGAGTCCAATGTGGATGGCAGAGAGTCCTTTAGGTGTGCCAGGACCAGCCGCTCAAAGCACTTCATGACAATGGGTGTGAGTGCTACAGGGCGGTAGTCGTTCAGGCACGTTGGGCTGGAGTGTTTTGGCACTGGCACAATGGAAGTACATTTAAAGCATGTTGGCACAGCTGCTTGGGCAAGAGACAGGTTGAAAATGTCTTTGAAAACCCCAGTGAGCTGCTCAGCGCACGCCCTGAGTACGCGTCCAGGGATGTTGTCTGGTCCAGCAGCCTTGTGCGCACTGATCCGGCTCAGTGCGTTGTGAACATCAGTGGAGGAGAGTGTAATTGGCGGGTGGTCAGCTAAGGGTTTGAGCTTGGTGGCAGTTTCTTTATTGTCTCTCTCAAAGCGAGCATAGAAGTCATTAAGCTTGTTCAGGAAAAGGACATCAGTGGTTGCGGGGGTGGAGTGGGTGGGTTTGTAGTAACTGAGGGCCTGGATGCCCTGCCACATGCGTCGAGGGTCTGAGTTGGAAAAGTGCAGTATTGCATGCCTTCAACAGGAGGCGCACCTCCTTGTTCATCCATGGCTTCTGATTTGGGTATGTGGTGATCTGCTTCTGAGTTGTGACACTGTCTATGGTGGTATTGATGCAATCCAGTACAGATGAGGTGTAGCAGTCAATGTCCGTGTGAGAGCCACTGGTGGTCTGAGAAGCAAATGTACTCCAGTCTGTGTGTAGAAACCTTCCCACTGAGCAAAAGCTCCTTCTTATAGACGTCTTATAGACGTCCCCTGAGGAGCCAGAATGAAAGTTTGTCTGACGTCTTCTGGACGTCCAATGTTGACGTTCATAGACCATCTATAGAAGATACGAATTTAGTTGAAATGTGGTCATTGTGGACGTATTTTCAACATCTTATAACATCAACGCAGACTCATTTTAGACATTTTAACAAAATTAAGTGTTACACTATGCATTATATTAAAACATATTTATGTCATTGAATCAATATCAGTTTTGCACCCACTATTAATGTTGAAATTTTAACAAACCACCGTTTTTGTGATCAGTGTTTGCTTTAGTTGGGATCTTGATTCTTAACATTCATCAAGTTAACTTACTTTCTTTCAATGTTTGTAATTGTGTTTCAATAAAAGCACTTGTGCATTGATAAAGAAATAAAGGTTTTGAAAAAGATTTGAAGGAGTAGTTTGCTTTATGAAGTATTAAGCAGTAGTAAGTTTAAGAAACTTCTCTAAATTATACTGAGATTTGATCCATTCATGATTGATTTTGACATAAATGTTTACAAGCAAATAAGTACAGAAACAAAATATTAGAAAATGTTTACTGACAAACTTAGACATCAATGTTCATCATACAAACCTCAACAATGGTGACAATCATCAAACTAATTCAGATAACAGATCAACTGCAATGCATGCTGGGAGTCATCAATGAGTTTTTGTACTATGATGTTACCCAGCATGCATTGCAGTATACAGTTTTCGTTTGTTGATTGTCACCATTGTTGAGTTTCATACACTGATTCTTCATGTGTAATTGATTTAGCAGTGTCACAGGTTTTTAAATCACGTGCTCTGTTTGTCATCTATAAAACTACTTTAATCTCTTTAAACTGCATCATAACACAGTGTTCACATATTAATAACTACACACTTAAGAGTTGTTTGAGTGACTTTAAACTGCAGCATAACACAGTGCTCACATATTAATAACTACACACTTAAGAGTTGTTTGAGTGACTTCATAGTGATGAAATCACCAACTCTTTCTGATCTCACTGGACCATTGTTTTTTTTTGCCAAAACAAATGTGTACGAACACAAATTGGCAGCCAATAAAAACATGACATTAAACCAAGAGTCAAGAGCCCAACTAAAGCAAACACTGATCACAAAAACGGTGGTTTGTTGAAATTTCAACATTAATAGCGAGTGCAAAAGTAATATTGATTCAATGACATAAATATGTTTTAATATAATGCATAGTGTAACAATTATTTTTGTTAAAATGTCTAAAATGAGTCTGTGTTGATGTTATAAGATGTTGAAAATACGTCCACAACGACCACATTTCAACTAAATTCGTACCTTCTATAGATGTCATATGGATGTCAACATTGGACGTCCAGAAGACGTCAGAAAAAGACGTCAGAAAAAATTTCATTCTGGCTCCTCAGGGGACGTCTATAAGAAGGAGCTTTTGCTCAGTGGGTTGTCTGTCACATGACCCTCTACAGGTGTGGGCTTTAGCACCTTGGCATAGCTGGCCTGATAAACAGAGACATAGGGGCCATCGGCGAGTTGCCGCTCAGGGCTCTGTGGCTGTATCGCTCAGCAATCGGACAGCGAAACCATTCCTAACTATTTGTTACAAGTCCTAACACATACTAAATGATTCCTAACACAAGTTCCTAACAATCCTAACATCCGATTCTAATTGGTTGAACGGGCAAAACAACCATTGGCCAAAACATTTTCATGTGACTACAAACGTCAAATGTCTGTGACGTGTACACTGTAAAAAATGTCTGTGAAATTAACAGGGAAATTCTGTAGTTTTCACGGAGAAAAACTTTGTCAGAAGACTTCTGTATAAAATACGGAAAAACACTGTAAAACCTGTCAGTGAAAGTAACAGGGGAATTCTGTCGTTTTCACAGAGAAAAACTGTTGTCAAAACACTTACGTATAAAATACGGAAAAACACTGTAAAACCTGTCAGTGAAATTCTGTTGTTTTTACGGAAAAACACGTCACAAAGTTGCAAAACCTGTCAGTGAAATTCTGACATTTTTACGGAAAAAACACGTCACAAGTTGTAAATCCTGTCAGTAAAATTCTGTCGTTTTTACGAAAAAAACCTGGCACACTTTGTAAAACCTGACAGTGATATTCTGTCGTTTTTACGAAAAAAACCTGGCACACTTTGTAAAACCTGACAGTGATATTCTGTCGGGTTTTTTTTAAACACGTTGTAAAAAAAAAAAAGTGTTTTTAACGATCAGTTTTTTTTCTCTAAAAGCTCACCATTAAACAACACCACAAACACTATTAACACATTCACTTATTACATCACTGTGACTTTATTTCTGTGGTTCATCTACAAAAGTTCTTATTGAGAATTAACACAAGTGTAAATATACATGGTTTTGTTAAGTCACCATTATGGTGTTCAGTGTTTGCTTTAGTAGGACTCTTGACTCTTTGCTTTGTTTTGTTAGATTTTCTTTAGCTGCTGTAACTGTGCGATGAAAACATCTGTATAACCATCTGTTATGGTGGAAAGAGTTAAGAGAAACTGTCATCATGTTGTTTGTCATGAGAGTTGTCATCTAATGGTTTATTCACTGTTTAAAAATTATTTTATTATTCTCACTGATCTTATGAATGAGACTGACAGAATGATATTCTGATTGACTTTACAACATGATTTACAGAACTAAATCGACTAGCAGATATCAATAATAAACCTATTCATCTCATCAATGGTGACCACAAAAACAACAACATAAGATAAATGCAAGGCATTCTGGGTACCATCAAAGTAGAAAAACTCATTCATGTCTCCCAGGATGCATTGCTGCATGAAGCTTTTCATTTGATGGTCACCACTGTTGTGATTCATACACTTATTCTTGATGTCTGTGTTTAAAATCAAATGCGTATATAAACAAGCATATAAACACTACAACAACTATACTAATCTCATGATGATGATAATTGTGAATGTAAAAATGCAGAGTTTTGTGTTAAATCAATTTTTAAGCGCCAAAAGTTAATTTGCGCACCCAAAAACTTTGTTGTCAGGTTCTTATAACACTGCGATAACCTGCTGCCTGTACAGTATCTCCTTCATAATTTCTACATATATATAAATGCGGTTGCTTTTTACTGTATTTTATTTTAATTTATTCATTATATTCGCCATAGAATATGCCATAGAATAAAAAACATCTTTGCCAGAGGCATAGTCAATAAATAAATAAACAAACATACATAATTTATAAATTACTTATAAAACCATCTATGTATAGTCATATGGGCAGTCGTGGCCCAGTGGTTAGAGAGTTGGACTCATGACCAGAAGGTTGCTGGTTCGATTCTCAGGGCAAGGCACCTAACCCCCACTTGCTTACTATACAAAAATGTACAAATAGTATAGTACAATGTAATGTAAGTCGCTTTGGATAAAAGCGTCTGCCAAATGCATAAATGTAAATGTAAATGTAAATGTCATACAAGCATACATGGGTCAAAATGTCCCCCCAACACTTTTCTTCTAAATTCACTTTATTTGTATCTATCTCAAAAAAATCTGAAATTTACCCTTTTGTTTTATATTTATAGACATGACTAAGACAGGTAAACCTGACTCGTACTGGACTACAGGCAAGAAGCCGGGGACGAAAAAGTGGAAGCATGCCATGGAAAAAATTAATAACTGCCCATAACACAAAAAAACATACATATGACATCTTTGGCAAAAGAATCCCCTGCAAATGTGGTTTTCATAAGGTATGTAATGATAAATGTGAAAATCTTACCTACACTAGTGATCATTACAAAGAGATAAATGCTCATGATTTCAGGTGTGTGTGTGTGTGTGTGTGTGTGTGTGTGTGTGTGTGTGTGTGTGTGCGTGTGCGTGTGTGTGTGCCTACCTATCTAAGAGGGGACATTGGTGTCGTTACACATTCACCAAGAGGGGACATTTTCCAGGTTCCCTGTTGGTCATGCTTTAAATCATGCAAAAATCAAGTGAAAAACACTCACACTTTATTTTAATTTTAGCCAAGAGGGGACATTTAGGTGTGTGTGTGTGTGTGTGTATGTTTAAGGTCATTCTCAGCAGCGCCCCTGTAGGCTGGAGCAGGAACTGTAATGGCAGATTAACACACATCGTTCACACTTCTCTATTGACTGAATAGTTTGTTTAGAGAGGCTCTGAGACTTTATAAAGGTTATTTAAGATATATATTTAATTGTTGCACTGAACATGTTTAGTTAGTTGTATTGAAATGACAATTTTATAAAGCCATTTAATGTACATAATAAACTTAATCTAAATGAAAATATTTAGTGAATTAAATCAACATAAAAGTTTGAGTTTAATCTCAAAAATATTTAGTAAATGTAAGAAATGACAAAGCTGTCAAACAGATCGCACTTTACCATCCCATAGGGTACCAAAGTCAATTTGTTTAACAAAGTCACTATTACATGCTATTTGCACACAGGTTAACACAAGTTTAGTGTCAAACTAATATACACTTGTCACGGTACGGGGGTGTGCAGGCAGGTGAGGACGCCACAAAGGATGTAGAGAAGGTGATTTTAATGACAGCACGGGCACAAAAGGGTAACAGGTAAGTGATCCAAACACAGGTATACAGGTAGGTAATCCACACACAGGTAAACGGGTAAGTAATCCAGTCTCAGGTAACAAGTAGATAATCCAAACACTAGTTAAACATCAGACGTAGTAAGTACACTTCAGACAGGTCTATACGGACATTGAAAATAACATCTAGACTTGATTAGTATAAATAGTGACTTCATTGAACACATTGACTTAGGTCCTCTGTTTGCTGTTAAAAAGCGACATAAGATTTTAAAATGTATTAATTTCATGAATATTTTGGGGGTCTAAACACAAACTTTCATGTTAATTTAATGTATTGAAGATTTATTTTGTTAATTCAGTTGACATTTGTGAACTGAAAGACTTTATTTCAGTGAAACGCACCGAAAATGTTCAAGACAACAGTCAACTTCAACTATGGAGAGCCAAATTACTCAAAATTAAATCGATAAATAAATGTGGAAATACGAAAAGAAATTGTCAAATATATACAAAAAAATAATAAATAAAGATAATTTAATGCAAATCAATAACTAAAAATGTTGAAATATATAAATACATTTTTAAATATTTAATGAAATTGTACATTTTATTGATTTGTTTAATTATTTATTCATAATATATATTATGTCTCTATAACTTTCAACGTGCCTCAATATACATTTCTGGATTTGCTTGGGGCCTTTTCATTTAAGAACGAGCACAAGCCAATCAAAACAGGTGGGTGTAGTCAGCACCTCTCTAAGATGTTCTCATTGGCTCAAAATGTCAAACCAGTCTAAAGTAATCGAAAGGGGTTCTGATCACGTAGGATTTAGAGTTGACGTCACGGTTATGTGACATAACTTGTCACTGCCAGCTGCGTGTGCAATCTGGTGACAGAAAAGCTGCGGATATTAAAAGTGAAACAATTCCTTCAACAACGTGTTTTTGTGTTGTTCAATGTCAGAATAGCAATGCTTAAGGTTATGCCACTATTGTTTGTGGAATAGCGTCGTTGAATAGGCCATTTTAAGCTAAACAAGCTATTATACGAACAGACTGAATCATCCGGAATTCTCGTTTCTCTGTGTTCATTTTATTTCAGGTAACGTTGTTTAGGTTTTCTCCACTGTTTATCACACACAAATGCAAAATAAGTGATGTAGTTAAGAACTTTGCAATTACAAAGCTGACTTTCTCTGTATGGCTTTCGAATAGTGGTAAACACTATTGACCAACGTTAGCAATATTAGCATGTTAACGTAAACAAACCAAATTGCTCAGTTTAGGACATTCTAAAACGCTTAACATGGAAAAACGCTTATCGTACCAAAACAGCGATCAGTGAAAACCAAATTTCTGTCAAACCTTTATTGTAATAAACACTAGCTATACTGTCAAAAGAATGCATGAGACATTATTTTGCAGACAAAGTGAATAGTTGCACGTTAAGCGTTTTCTTCCCCATAAAAGTCCATTAGAAGGAAACAGCTTAATGTGGCTTAATGCATCAAAAAGTAATATTAAAGGAAACTTATTACTACACAACTTATTAGGGGTGTAACGGTACGTGTATTCGTACCAAACCGTCGCAAAATGTCACGGAGAAAGATTCTAATGGATGTGATCATTCAGAAACTTGCCAGCTGAGGATAACGAGGAAATTAAGTCGAGGGAGTAGGGCATAGGAATGATCACTTCTATTTGGGACTTTATCCATGACGGTTCGTACCGTTACACCCCTACAACTTATAAATAAGGCGTCCTATGAACAGGCAAACTTTTAAGTCCAGTGAAGGAACGCAACACGCAAAGTTTTACGTTAAGCATATTCCTATAAGAAAAATGCTTAATGTGGTTTAATGGATGAATTTAGTAATATGAAAATGTTATTGGCATTGTAACACAATGACTGAGGATGTTTTGCAGAGGATACACCAATGGATCCAGAAAGTCCAGACGTTTCCATGTTCGCTTTTTCAAGGCATTGTCAGTAGAAGCTCAAACAAATGGATAGGTAACCTTCTTCCTTTATTTGTTATCATTTTACCTTACCAAATGGTGGTAGATTAAATAACATTTACTGGTTATTTGTTTGGTAATAGGTTTAGTTAGAAGAGAAAGAAGGCTGAATCTATCACACGCTCTCTCTGGTTGACATATCAAGCGCTTCACTGCAGCTTAAGGTTCCTCCACTGTGAAGCCTACAACAGACTCCAGAGCATCAAGAGGAGCTTTGTACTAGTAAGAGTTTCACACATGCATGTTAGCCCAGGGATCCTCTATTTGTGATAATGCAGGGTCACGATAATCTGACAATTTCTTCTCAATTAATTAGTCAAATTTGCAGTCACCTGGTCTAACATTTATCCACCTCTGATAAATTAAATTCCGATTCGCTTAATAGGACTAGGTGTTATAATCCCAATATTCAGGATTATAACACCTAGTCCTATTAAGCGAATCGGAATTTAATTTATCAGAGGTGGATAAATGTTAATATTGCTCTTGACCTGCAAAATGCTGTAAATTATTCATAATTCATGTGGTATGGTGAATCCTTTTTGGCAATGGTATTAAGTTTTCTCATGATCATACTATCCTCTATCTATCCAGATGAAGAAGATGCTGTAATCCTCAAGCCATCTACAGTGAACTCAAAGTGCAGCTTCTGACAAAGTGTAACAATTTACGTATAAAATGCAACACATTCAAAGAGGAGAATGAGCAGCTGAAGGTTTTTCTCTTTCAGCTCAATGAGCAACAATGCTATTACAGTTACATTTCTTTACTGGTCTGACCACCATCTTTATGCATTAATTATGTTTTATAGGTTGACTTTGAATATTAAAAAATGCAAGTCCTGCGCTGACATTTTAAGTTCTAACATCGTCTTTTTCATGTTTTATGTATGTATGATAAAAAATGTATGTTCTTGTATTGCGCTTTTGTCTTTTCTTATTACCACATTGCTGTTATAGTTGAACCTATACTCTTTAAAATATTGTTTACTGCAATACAAGTCAGCTGTGTACATAATGGTGTGACAAATTAACCTTGACTTTAACGGTAAGAAGTTAGAACAAATGTTCACAAGGCTGTACTCGGAGTATTGAAAGTTTTTTTTAACATTGAATCTAATTACTTTAAATTTAAAATGAACACAAATCAATGTTTGAATTTCTACTAACCATTTTGTTAAATAAACAAAACATTTATAGTGGATATGTAATAAACTCATAAGTTTATTGGACATTTTTTACTATTATGTGTTTTGATTTTAAAAATGTAGTCTTATTGAGCAAAAAAGTAGAGCATGTACTATTATATTGTTCTGCTTAGGAAATAGGACGTTTCTGTTTGGAATATATAATCTAACATTTAAAACACTATTGAATAATATGATAAATTGTCATATAATATACACTGCTCAAAGAAATTTAAGGAACACTTTTTAATCAGAGTATAGCATCAAGTCAATTAAACTAACGGGATGTTGATCTGGCCAGTAAAGTAGCAGAGGAGGTTGTTAACAAATTTCAGCTGCTTTGGTGTTAATGAAATTAACAACAGGTGCATTAAATAGGCAACAATGAGACAACCCCCAAAACAGGAATGGTTTTTACAGGTGGATGCCACTAACCTTTTTTCCATACTCATCTTTTCTGACCGGTTTTCACTAGTGTTGCATTTAACCAGGGTCAGTGTCACTACTGGTAGCATGAGGCGATACCTGGACCCTACAGAGGTTGCACAGGTAGTTCAACTCCTCCAGGATGGCACATCAAGCCCTACAAAATGACCTCCAGCAGGCCACTGGTGTGAATGTCTCTGACCAAACAATCAGAAACAGACTCCATGAGGGTGGCCTGAGGGCCCGATGTCCTCTAGTGGGCCCTGTGCTCACTGCCCGGCACCGTGGAACTCGATTGGCATTCGCCATAGAACACCAAAATTGGCAGGTCCGCCACTGGTGCCCTGTGCTTTTCACAGATGAGAGCAGGTTCACCCTGAGCACATGTGACAGACGTGAAAGAGTCTGGAGACAGCATGACAGATTTGGTGGTGGGTCAGTGATGCTCTTGGGAGGCATATCCATCGAGGGATGCACAGACCTTTACAGGCTAAACAGTGGCACCCTGACTGCCATTAGGTATCGAGATGAAATCATTGGACCCATTGTTGGACCCTATGCTGGTGCTGTGGGACCTGGGTTCCTCCTGGTGCACGACAATGCCCGGCCTCATGTCGCAAGAGTATGCAGGCAGTTTCTGGAAGATGAAGGAATTGATACCATTGAATGGCCATTCTTAAGAAAGGTAAATTTCTTTAATAGAATTTTCCGCGTGCAGCCCAAATTTTGAGATCGCGCGGACGTAACGTGTACAAAAGTACACGAGATTGTAGATGTCTTGGCAAAAAGATAAATAAAGCATGGAACAAGTGACATACCATTGTGTAAAGCAGAAATTAAAATCTTTAATAAAGGTCACACACCCGTCTAACAGAAATATACAGTATCGGCTAATTGAATTTTCTCAAACACTTTACAGTCTTTTCTAAATTCTAAATTAAATACAAAAGAATTCTCATTAAACCTCTTTTCTTTTGTTCTTTGATTAACATTTTGTGATGATTCTGATGAAACTGATGTACACTTATTATGGTTTTGTCCATATACTAAAAACATATGGTCTAGATTTTTTTAAAGCTGAAATTTTCAATGAATGTACACTATCAGAAAGAGGTATTGGTTTTATAGAAAACTGGATCCAGAGAGAGTCATTTTCATGTAATGTCATGTAATGAACTTAATCCTGTTGCTTGACAAATTCCATATTCATAAATCCAAATATTCTAACTCCAGGCCCTTATTTTTCAATTTCATAATAAAAACTCAAACAATAAGCCTATATCTTATTAATTTTAGCCTCCAAGCCCTAAAAACAGTATCTCTTCTCACTTCCTTTTCATATTTCAATGGTTTATATCTCTCATATAAAAATAAATGAAATATAGTATATCCCCCCATCTTTTTTTGTTTTTGTGTTGTTTTGTTTTATGTTTTTTTAACATTAACTTCAATGTATTTGAGATTGAGTTATTGTTTAAGCCAATGTCAGTTTGAATCAATATGATTGTACTATTTTGTATATGCTTTAGACAACAGTTTATTGTAAGATTGTTGTTTTTGTATTGTTATACGAGCATTAATAAAAAATAAATAAATTAAAAAAACTCTTTGCATTCACTTTTTAACACGTTGAAGTCTGTGCTTACGAAAATGCTAGACAAAATGGGCTTCCTGGCATATACTTGTGTGTTTTTGTTCATTCAAGCATGAAAAAGAACTTAATACTGATGCAAAGAGTCTGACAGAGATTCACGCTGTCGCGTCGCGTTTTGCCGTGTCCCTATAGCTGAAAGCTGTAGCCTACATGTACACTGAACGCGTCAAAGCAACTGTATAATCATATACAAATTAGTCTATATAATGTAACGCTAGACAAAGGATGACAAAACAAACGGATGCTGCATTTTGAACGCGTTAATCTGATAAACATTTTTCGCATGCGTCAACGTTACGTTTACAGGAAAAAACATTGTTTTTAATTGTGTAATTAATTATCTGAAAATTACTTTATTAATGAACAAATATAAAACTTTAAGTTTGCACGTGGGAGTCCAGTCCAGTAGGTGGCGGTAATGCATCTTTTTAAGATAGTTTGCCAACTGCCAATAAAACCAAAGAAGAAGGTAATCGCGAGTGCAGAGCGAGCGAAAGATGTAACGTTAGGTGTAGCACTAGCAGACAGCCACGTGTAGAAAGATGGAGGGCAGTGAGTCGAGGCGTAGACTGTCAGATCTACTGAGATCGGCAGCAAATCATTTAGAAGCGGAATTCCAACTGTCTTCAGAAAGCAATACTGTTTCCAGCGTTTCTACTGTTCATCCAGTTGAAGGTAAAACGGTTGCTTATGTGTAGGAAAGAACAAGAATGTACTCCTGTTCCCTTGTTTAGTTACATCGAATTTGTTAGAGAGAAGTTGTCTGTGTCATCTTGAATTTAATCAACTAAAACAAGGGCTATCGTTACAACGTGGTCATGGTTTCACTAAAAAAAGGGAAGGAACTACTTATTCATCGAGGGATTTAACTAAAACGCAGTAACTACTTAATAAAACACGAAAATCAATTCTAAATTGTGGCTAGAGTTTGTACTTAAATGTTGCGTGCAGGCGCATGCGCAAATGATTTTCGTTTGTGAACGGGGATGTCTTCGAGTTAAACGAACCAAACTTGTACATGAAAATAAAGGAATTAATACGAGTGTTATTTCATAATGTGTTAGACGCAAGTTGAGAAGTTCGTCTGCAGCCTTTATTAACTCGCCTCCTAGACGATTTTTTAAAAACTTTTTTTATTTATTTGTTTATACAATGTTTATAACATAATAACATGACAGCACACCTGTAACCCATATCTTAACAAAATAGAACAACAATAAAGGAAGAGGAAAATAAGGGGTACAATAAAACATTACAATCAACTTAAAAAGAGAAATATATGCCCGGTTTCGTAAATTAAATGTTAGAGCTGTCTAAACCGAAAACAGTTAGCAGTGACAATTCTTAAAATACATCAGTGTCATTGTTTTGCCTCAAAATGCACACCAGAAATGTTTAAAGCATGTTTAAAAAAAATACGTAAATGTCCTAATTTAACTAAGGCCTTGTCCTGGCTTAAGCTAATCCTTGTCTGTGAAACCGAGCCTAAAAGTACTGTAGACGTCCATCATTTTTGCATCTTTTCTGTTTCCAAGTACTTTCAGTGCTTGAAAGTATATTTTCATTTCCAGCTTAAACTGGATAATATTGGGTTTTTGTTCAATCACTTACATTTGTGGATGTGAAACTTAGCAAATAAAATAATAGATTTTTAAAAAATTTATTGCTTTTGGTCATTTCATTATCCTCATAAGCAATGACATCTTTTTCTCTGTATATTGATATTTGTTCCACATCGTAACTCAAAAACATGTTCAACATCAATCCAAAAAGCAACGATGCGTTTGGAAGCTTAGGTCATTTGCACATGACGTCAGGAAGTTATGTCTTGCAGGAAGTTATGTTTTGCAGAGTAAGGACTCACTATCGTAAATTCAAGATGCCTATGGTTTGTGCCGTTTATGGCTGCTCAAATAGGTCAAATGCTATGTGGAAATAAAAGGTTTTTAAATTTAAATGTATTAAAAATGATGGCAATTCAATAATTTATTTATTGTTTCAATCAATCCAGACATGCCAAGTCTTAGTCATAGGGCTGTCATGATTATGAAATTTGTTTGACGTTTAATTGTTTACTAAATAATTTCGATTATGGCTATTAATTGTCAGTTTTTTGACAATATAACTATAAATGACAATAATTTATTCAATGAAGAAAATATATACTTCAGAAATGTGAACATTTTTTTCAATGACTAATATTATTTACTGTAGAGTGACCTTAACAGAGAAGATGAGTCTTGAGCATGCACTTAAACAAGATATGAGGGTCTTGCTGTGTAGATGCATTAAGTCTGAAAACAAAAAAATACAAAGCTAATAAAACTCAAATGATGGAGAAATGTCATTTGAATGTAACCGTAAGTGGAGATAAAGTATGGAGAGCCATATTACTCAAAATTAAATAAATAAATGTTAAAATACTTAAATAAATTGTTAAATATATAATGAAATTGTTTATTAAATGCAAATCAATAAATACATGTCGAAATACTTAAACAAATTTGTAAATTTACAATTAAATTGTTAATTGAATGCAAACATATTTAAATTAACAGATTTTTATTTACTGATTTTTTTCAGAAATTTTTTTGTTTTATTTCAGAATTGCTTTTTTCATTTATACATGAGCTCGTGTCATTTCATTATCATTTTCATGGCACGGTTGTTGGCACGTCGTTCAACAATAGTGGGCCTCACCTTTCGAACTCGATTACTTTCGTCTGTCCGCTCTATACACCAGAAGAGTCGCACTGGTAGAGTGGTTCTCAACCCTGGTCCTCGGGCCCCCCTCCCAGGATGTTTTAGATGTCTCCCTATTTAGAACACCAGATTCTACTAATCAGACCCGCTAGTAATGCTGGTTAGTGTGTTAACACCAGCTGATGATTTGAATCAGGTGTTTTAAAAAGGGAGACATCTAAAACATTCTGGGAGGGGGGCCCGAGGACCAGGGTTGAGAACCACATGTGCCGGTGTGTTAACTCCGAACGTTCCCGACCCAATTTAAACCCTGCATATGACTAAAGAAAGCATGTGAGAACATGTGGCCTAGATCTCCGACATGACACAGCTGTCAAACCCCAGGCGATCGCCCAAAGCAATGTCGCACGGTAACAATTATGCCGGACACACACCTCTCCAAACGACACATGAAACACGCACAGTCCAGATGGGACATCACCTCAAAACCGAAAGTTAAAAGCAAAGCGTCTTTTTCTCATAGGAAACACAGCTCAGTTGGCTAGCATGAAAAGCAGCAAATCGCAGTGCAAAATGTCACGTACATGTAGGCACGTGCGGGAGTCATAGTTTCTTCATTTGATTGTATTTAAACAGGTAATGCATTTAGATCGGGTCAGTCGCACCAGTGTGCCTAAATATTTTTTCAGGGCTTTACAGACTAACTTCCGGTTGCACTGTAGAGGCCTGGAGCATCCTCCATCAAATTCAAAATAGCTTTATTGGCGTGACAGAAGTACACTCTTGCATTGCCAAAGTAGAAAAAAAATAACACAAATAATTTACAACTGATCTGGACCTGACAGCTAATATTGCTACCATCTATAGAATAGACTACTATGTGATCAGATGCCCCTCTCGATTACTTTGGACTGGTTTGACATTTTGAGCCAATGAGAACATCTTAGAGTGGTGCTGACTCCACCCACCTGCTTTGATTGGCTTGTGCTCTTTCTTAAATGAAAAAGGTCCCAATCAAAGCAAATACATAAATGTATATTGAGGCCTGTTTTATAAAAAAAAAAGAGAGACATTATATATATATATATATAAAAAATTTGAGTTTGTATTAAATAAACAATTTAATTTTATATTTAACAATTTACTTCAACCATGCAAACCTGAAGAGCGTTTTCCCGAAAATACACCAACACATAGACTTTCCAACTCGGGGAAACAACACACTGGACTTTGTTTACACCACCCAGAGAGGATCCTACAAATGTTTATTTCATCTGCACCATTTGATTTGATTGTTTCATCTGCACTGTTGTTTATTTAATCTACGCTGCTGTTTATTTAATCTGCACTGTTGATTATTTCTTTGGTTTGCACAATTATTTCGGTTACATATCCCTTGCTTGTAAAGTTGTTTTGTGTATATATATATAGATTTTGTATTTATCTGTAATTTGATATATTTTTTTGATATATGTTTATTCTATCCCACTGAGCAAAAGCTCCTTCTTATAGACATCTTATAGACGTCCCCTGAGGAGCCAGAATGAAAGTTTTTCTGACGTGTTCTGGACGTCCAATGTTGTTGTTCATAGGACATCTATAGAAGGTATGAATTTAGTTGAAATGTGGTCATTGTGGACGTATTTTCAACGTTTTATAACATCAACGCAGACTCATTTTAGACATTATTTTAACAAGAATAAATGTTACACTATGCATTATATTAAAACATATTTATGTCATTGAATCAATATCAGTTTTGCACCCGCTATTAATGTTGAAATTTCAACAAACCACCGTTTTTGTGATCAGTGTTTGCTTTAGTTGGGCTCTTGACTCTTGATTTAATGTTATGTTTATATTGGCTGCCCATTTGTGTTCAAACACATTTGTTTTGGCAAAAAAAACAATGATCCAGTTGGATCAGAAAGTGTTGGTGATTTTATCACTATGAAGTCACTCAAACAACTCTTAAGTGTGTAGTTATTAATATGTGAACACTGTGTTATGATGCAGTTTAAAGAGATTGAAGAAGTTTTATAGACGACAAACAGAGCACGTGATTTAAAAACCTGAGACACTGCTGAATCAATTACACATGAAGAATCAGTGTATGAAACTCAACAATGGTGACAATCAACAAACGAAAACTTCATGCTGCAATGCATGCTGGGTAACATCATAGTACAAAAACTCATTGATGACTCCCAGCATGCATTGCAGTTGATCTGTTATCTGACTTAGTTTGATGATTGTCACCATTAATGAGGTTTGTATGATGAACATTGATGTCTAAGTTTGTCAGTAAGCATTTTCTGATATTTTGTCTCTGTAGTTATTTACTTGTGAACCTTAATGTCAACATCAGTCATGAAATGATCAAATCTCAGTATAATTTAGAGAAGTTTCTTAAACTTACTACTGCTTAACACTTGTCATAAAGCAAACTACTCCTTCAAATCTTTTTCAAAACCTTTATTTCTTTATCAATGCACAAGTGTTCTTATTGAAACACAAAAACGGTGGTTTGTTGAAATTTCAACATTAATAGCGGGTGCAAAACTGATATTGATTCAATGACATAAATATGTTTTAATATAATGCATAGTGTAACACCTATTTTTGTTAAAATGTCTAAAATGAGTCTGCGTTGATTTTATAAGACATTGAAAATACGTCCACAATGACCACATTTCAACTAAATTCGTACCTTCTATAGATGGTCTATGAACGTCAACATTGGACGTCCAGAAGACGTCAAACAAACTTTCATTCTGGCTCCTCAGGGGACGTCTATAAGAAGGAGCTTTTGCTCAGTGGGATGTTATCTGTATGCACCTAGGGTCTGAGAGTAATGCAATTTCAATCCTCCATTTGTATGTACTGTACATGTGGCAGAATTGACAATAAAGCTGACTTTGACTTTGACTTGACTTGCTTAATTGATTTAATTTTGAGTAATTTGGCTCTCCATAGTATGTGAAGGACAGTGGATGTAAAATGCAGCAGATACTGCAGATCACTCTTGTTTTTGAAAGATTCCCAATAATTGAGGTTATCTGAAATAATTGCGATGAGATTATTATTTTATAATTGTGACAGCCCTAGTTAGTCATTGTAGTCATTAATTTACTTATCAGTAAGTTTAAATATTTATATGCAGCCTATTGTAAATTTCATATTCTATATACTTATGTGTTTGCTTTATAGCTGAGGTCTCCAGATTATTTGCCCCTTACAGAGGAAGGTCTGCAAATATTACAACAAGGAGAGCTGCAGTTAAGAGGCCATCCAGTACTGGAAGCAGCTTTACCCACACATTTTGTTGTCTTAGTGACCACTTAGCAGATATTGTCCCTGCCAAACAAACCAAAATTAATCTGACGAAAGGTGGCCTTGGTGAACAAAGAGTGATGTTTAGGATAAATATGTTCAGAATAGAAATTTGTTTGCTTTTTATTTATTCATTCAGAAATACTTGCGAATTTATAAACCATGTTGTTTATCTGCTTTAGGTGGTGAAAATGATCCAGAGTACTTCCGAAACCAAATTGAATTAGTATTTCAAAAACTAAAAGAGGCAGGGGGCTTTGAATTAATGAGAATCATTGGCACAACAAGGAATCGTAATTTGTGCTTGATTGAAAGCCCCAGTGAAGGCTATACAGTAAGCTGTCTGCGCAAGCAACATGCCATAATTGGACAGTCCATAATCTACATTCGTCCCTTGCAAAGAAGCATCACTTTAGAGGTATAAAAAATTTGACAGAATTGCAAGTATTCACTCCAAATAAGTGTAGGATGTTCTTTTTTCTTATCGCAAAAATGTAATTCACTTTATCTTAAAGAGCTGCCCATCTCCGCCAAACGAGGGTCCCCTCATTACATGTTTGCACTGTGAGAAACAGTTACCTTTTGCCCATATGAAAGATCATATAATGCAAAAATGTAATGGGTATGTAGACATTTGTTGTTTCATTTTATTACGATTTATAGTTTTGGCTGTCAGATTGTGCTGTTGACATACAATGCTTGAGGTTTATGGATAAAATGGCCCTGTTTTTTTTTTTTTAGAAGACGACAGTCGTGAAGTTGCAGGTTCGTCAACTAGGTCCTCAAGTGAGGCTGCAGGTCCTTCAAGATACATGAGTGAAGCCACAAGTGAAGTTGCAGGTCCTTCAACTAGGTCCTCAAGTGAGGCTGCATGTCACTGTTGTGTATTTTATCTACACTGTTGTGTATTTCATCTACACTGTTGTTTATTTAATCTACACTGTTGTTTATTTCACTGGTTTGCACATTTATCTCGGTAACATATCACTTGCTTGTAAAGTTGTTTTGTGTATATATATAGATTTTGTATTTATCTGTAATTCTATGTTATCTGTATGCACCTAGGGTCTGAGAGTAACGAAATTTCAATCCTCCATTTGTATGTACTGTACATGTGGCAGAATTGACAATAAAGCTGACTTTGACTTTTGACTATAGACATCCCCTGAGGAGCCAGAATTAAAGTTTTTCTGACGTCTTCTGGTTGTCCAATTATTATTATAATTATTATTATTTTAACAAAAAAGTGTTACACTATGCATTATATTAAAACATATTTATCTCATTGAATCAATATCACTTTTGCACCCGCTATTAATGTTGAAATTTCAACAAACCACTGTTTTTGTGCTCAGTGTTTGCTTTAGTTGGGCTCTTGACTCTTAGTGTAATGTCATGTTTTTATTGGCTGCCCATTTGTGTTCATACACATTTGTTTTGGCAAAGAAGACAATGATCCAGTGGCATCAGAAAGTGTTGGTGATTTCATCACTATGAAGTCACTCAAACGACTCTTAAGCGTGTAGTTATAAATATGTGAACAATGTGTTATAATGCAGTTTAAATAGATAAAAACCGGTGTATGAAACTCAACAATGGTGACAATCAACAAAAGAAAACTTCATGCTGCAATGCATGCTGGGTAACATCATAGTACAAAACACATTGATGACTCCCAGCATGCATTGCAGTTGATCTGTTTATCTAAATTAGTTTGATGATTGTCACCATTGTTGTAAACATTTTCTGGTATTCTGTCTCTGTACATTTTTTTACTTGTGAATCAACATCAATCATGAATGGATCAAATCTTAGTATAATTTAAGTAGTTTATTAAACTTACTACTGCTTAACACTTGTTATGAAGCAAACTACTCCTACAAATCCTTTTCAAAACCTTTATTTCTTTATCAATGCACAAGTGTTCTTATTGAAACATAACTACAAACATTGAAAGTAAGAAAGTTACCTTAATGAATGTTAAGAGTCAAGAGCCGAACTACAGCAAACACTGATCACAAAAACGGTGGTTTGTTGAAATTTCAACATTAATAGCGGGTGCAAACGTGATATTGATTCAATGACATAAATATGTTTTAATATAATGCATAGTGTAACACTTATTTTTGTTAAAATAATTTCTAAAATGAGTCTGCGTTGATGTTATAAGATGTTAAACGTAATACATCCACAACGACCACATTTCAACTAAATTCGTACCTTCTATAGATGTCCTCTGGAAAAAGACATATTGGGGTATATTTTACTTTTTTTTTTTTAGGTTGCCATTATTACTCTAAATAAATAGGTAGTGTGTGTAAAATGTACCCATTCTGATCGATTAAACTTGCTAACTAATAAAGTTAAGTAAAATATAACTGATTTTAATGGGTTGTATTTACCACCCCACAGAATCATTTTTTACAGTGTAGGGGGGATTTACAGTAAAGACCTGTAGACCAGTTATGATGAATGAAGACAAGGAGTCAGAAATTGCAATTAATCGAAGAAAATTTACTAAAGAAAAATTTTTTGTAGTTTTGCCAGTAGAAGTTAGCTTCAGCACTCACAATGAGTTACACAGGCCAACCTGCCATTACATCAAAATGCAGTAATATTTACATTTACATTGCATTTACATTTATTAATTTGGCAGACGCTTTTATTCAAAGCGACTTACAAGTAGAATAGAACATAAAACATTTTGTAAACACACTAAGCAGTACCGATAGTTTACAAGACCATGTTACTAGGAGGATTAAGCTGAGGCAGGCAAGGGAGAAAATGAACAACATGAAATAATTGTTTTTATTTTTAGACAAAACACAGTTATTGGTTAGTCAGATAGATGCAGAACAGGAATGTTTTGAGTGGTTTTTTGAAGGTTGAGAAGGATGTTGCCGTTCGGGTGGAGGCTGGTAGATCATTCCACCACAGAGGTATGGCAAGCGATTTTATCATTTAATCATTTAGATTTACTAGTATTTTTTTTTAGGTGCTAGTATCTAATGAATAAGTACTAGTAACTATTCCATTAGATACTAGTACTTATTCATTAGATACTAGTACCTAAAAAATAGATACTAGTGCTTATTCATTAGATACTAGTGCTTTTTCATTAGTGACTGGTATTTAATTATACTTTACTAGTTAAGAAAAATGAGAACTAGTACTTATTTTTTTAGTTACTAGTGGTTTTGTAGATCAAAGATATCCTTAACATAATAGACACTATCTTAAGTTTATGCTCAGTATGCAAATAATATGTTGAATATTAATGAGAGAACGTTACATAAGGGAGATTGGGCTGGAGAGTATGAAAGAAGGTTTTACAATAAAACCAAAATGAAAAAGAAAGTATTTTTTTATGAACAAAGAGCGTTTTAGTCCATCGAAAGTTCAGCTGCAGCCTCTGGTGTCTAGTGGTAGCACTTAAAGCACAAAACCGCTATATGACACATCAGTTTTAAGTTGTGTGTGCCACTCAGTGCCGGCCCTACCTAATAAGCAATATAAGCAGTTGCATAGCCCGTGCTGTGCATGAAAATATAATTTTGTTGTGTCAATTTACACAACGTGCACGCAGAGGCTGTGTATACTAACTCTGCCCACCAGTATCTGATTGGAATAGACAAAGTGTAAGACCGAAAATTCCTCTGATAGCAGTTCCTGTGGCGCAAGTTGTAAAGCATGTTGATCAAACACCGGAGATTTGCCAAGCTCGCTCATTTACATTTTTCCACCACATTTACATTTACGCATTTGGCAGACGCTTTTATCCAAAGCGACTTACATTACATTGTACTATACATTTAAACATTTTGTATAGTAAGCAAGTGGGGGTTAGGTGTCTTGCTCAAGGGCACCTCAGCCGTTACCCACCTGAGAATCGAACTAGCAACCTTCTGATCATGAGTCCAACTCTCTAACCACTGGGCCACGACTAGAGCTGTATACTCAGAATCATGCAAAGATGCAGATTAAAATGTCCCATGCAGATCTTTACTCTGTCCTGGCTGCTACCAACACTTCTTTCCTTTTCTTTTCTTTGTAGCTACTGGGAGTGTTTATCTATAATTTATAATCCTTTTACCTAGTCCTTAATCATAGTGGGCAAACACATGCCCTTTAGGTCCGTCATTGGCTTTGCTGCAATTTTTGACTTCAGCTCCAGAGGTTTCCAAACTGGTGGGCCGAGGTGCATTATGCGGTGAATTGCAATTACAACGACAAATTATGCTTTTCGCTATAACTGTGCTCTACCATAAGGTAATATTGCAATAAAACTTTCATGACAAAACTATACTGAAAGGAAACAAATTTGTGTTATATAATGTGTGTTTATCTTTTTAGTGTTTCTGTGAAAATGATAAGAGGTCAAAAATGTAAATCTAAATGTCGACATGTTTTAACTCATTTTTAAAACTTAATTATGTTTTGTGTGATTTTATAAGTCCTAGAAAAAAAGAGGCAGTTTTATGTTCCAATTTATTTTATCACTAATCTTATCCATATGCGTGACTTGCATTTCGAGTGTGTTGCATTTTTGATTAGGTACAATCACTAAATAGGCGAAAGTGACCTCTGGTGGTAAGATAACGGCATGTGATATAAATTCATTCAGCGTCCTACAATAAAGAACTACACTCAAGTGAGTTCAGTCAATTTTTCTTTAGGCAGTGGCTTAGCAGTAGTTTCTATTTACACTAAGTGAATATAGCAACATGTCTTATCGATATTTTATTTACACTAACCGAAAATAGCTTTATTTTCTTGGTACTTTTAAATAGTGGCAAATACTATTTGCACCTCAGTATTGTAGTGCATTAATAATAACAGAGTGTAAATAATTATATTTATACAAATGATTAAAAGATGGTAACCTATTGAGATTTTTTTTTAAAACTACACCTACTCCTAGCATTACCCTAACAAATAAACTTTATGAATAAAACTTAATTTTATTGAAAACAAATGTCTTCGTGATCTGGTATATGAAAAATGTAAAAGACCAAACTTGGCAAATGTGGGATTCGAACCCCGGTCTTCAATGACTAAGCAATTACCGTTCCACACGCATTATAGCTTGCACCACTGGAGTAACTGTTTTTGTTTTTATCATTCTTGCGCTTTCCCTATTCCAATTAGATAGTGGTTAATATAAGTAGTCTCTGCCAACAAGATGAGCAATTTGCACTTTCTGTAAATAGATACTACGTAAAACTTTTCACATGATAGTCCACATCAAAAATAATAAATAGTGATATTAAACACATCCATCTTTGTGTTTTTGTGCTAACCGATTAGCCAGACAAGCTAACATTCACAAATAGGTCACTTTTATACAAAGCCAGGTCATTTCTATTAGCATGTTAACTCTGATTGGGTGGCCGAATATTTATGTATCATTACATAAATATTATCATGTTTATGTAATGATCTAATTGAATTAGGATATCTCCAAACCCATTCTTACTAGTTCCATTTGAGACAGAAGATAACTTCAGATGAATAGGTACTAGTACTTATTCTGTTTTTGATATCAGATACTAATTTCTGACTAGTACGTATTACAATAATGACTAGTGTCTTTTTATACTACTAGTATGTATTCATTAAATACTAGTACTTATTATTAAATACTGGATTTTTATTCATTGTATACAAGTACGTATTTAATAGGCACTAGCAGTTATTCGTTAAGTACTAGCAATTATATATTAGACACTAGTGCCTTTTATGGTTGTTACTAGTAACATTTCTTATCTTACTGGTCACAATTGTTTTTTTACCTGTCATATGTAATGACTAGTCAGAATGGACATGGTAGAGTTCAATTAAAAATCTTACTAGTAAAATAAAATATGTTACTAGTCACAATTGGAAAAAGCACTAGTATCTAACATATACGTACTAGTATAAGCTGAATAAATACTAATAGCTACTCAATAAATACAAGTATTTGATAAATAAGTACTGGTATTCAAATAATAGGTACTAGTATCTAATGACTAAGTACTAGTATCTATTATTTAGGTACTAGCACTTAATGAATAAGTACTAGTATCTATTTATCAGGCTCTACACTGTAAAAAATGTTCCGTAGTTTTTACGGAAAAATACCGGCAGCTGTGGTTGCCAGTAAAATTCCGTAAAAAATACGGGAAAAGAACGTAAACAGTGATGAAGTTCAAGAACTTCAAGCTATGATTGAATTAATTTCATTTGAGTCTTTTATATTGAGAGCATTTCTTTACATACAATTAAAACATTCACCTAATGCTTAAAAGTGAAAAAATTACATTTCCTTCACATATTTCCGTTTATTTCGTTATAATAATCAATAAACAAAACAACATGCAGCATGACATCAGAAACTTCTGGCCTGACTTTGACTTAAACACAGACTCCACTCTTCAGCATAGCGGTGACTAAAAAACCATTTAACGGTCAGAAAAGAACAATTCCGTAGTTTTTACGGAGAAATACCGGCAGCTGTGGTTGCCAGTAAACTACCGTAAAAATACAGGAACATCCTGTTTTTATTCATCCAATCAATTCACAGAGGAAAACATGAGCCACACCCACTATTCTTCCTCATTAAATATTCAATTTAACTTTGAAATACGTCAGAATAATAAAGACGATCATAACTTCTGCTTCACAGGGACTTAAGCATAACATCAATGAATGTTGTTTAAAGTCACCGTTATTGTGATCAGTGTTTACTTTAGTTGGGCTTTTCACTCGCGATTTGTTAAACAAGTTTTGTTTTGATTGCTATGCTATGATGTGTTTTATAAAACATAATCGTCATAGTAAATAGAAACAAAAGAAAATGTAAACAGGAGCTTTAGTCTGGTTTTCATTATTGTAACTACTCAATGAAGCAATTTTTTTATGTTTTGAAGTTTTTTTATAACATTGTGAATGAGCTTAAATTTGAGAAACAGCAACCATTATTTGAAAAAAGTTTTTGAGCAGTTTGGAAAAATCTGCATTTGATTTTAAACACAGACATCAAGAATCAGTGTATGAATCTCAACAGTGGTGACTATCAAATGAAAAGCTTCATGCCGCAATGCATCCTGGGGGACATGAATGAGTTTTTCTACTTTGATGGTACCCAGAATGCCTTGCGTTTATCATATTTGGTCGTTTTTGTGGTCACCATTGTTGAGATGAATAGGTTTATTATTGATATTTGCTAGTCCAGTTAGTTCTGTAAATAATGTGTTGTAAAGTCCCTCAAAATATCTTTCTGTCAGTCTCATTCATAACATCAGTGAGCATAATAAAATAATTTTAAAACAATGTATAAACCATTAGATGACAACTCTTATAACAAATAACATGATGACAATTTCTCTTAGCTTTCTCCACCATAACAGATGTGATTTAATCACACAGTGACAGCAGCTTAAGAAAATCTAACACAACAAAGCAAAGAGTCAAGAGTCCTACTAAAGCAAACACTGAACACCATAATGGTGACTCAACAAAACCATCAACATCTACACTTGTGTTCATTCTCAATAAGAACTTTTGTAGATGAACCACAGAAATAAAGTCACAGTGATGTAATAAGTGGGTGTGTTAATAGTGTTTGTGGAGTTGTTTAATGGTGAGGTTTTAGAGAAAAAACTGATTGTTAAAAACTCTTTTACAACGTGTTTTTTCCCAAAAAAACGACAGAATTTCACTGACAGGTTTTACAATGTGTGACAGGTTTTTTCCATAAAAATGACAGAATTTCACTGACAGCTTTTGCAACTTGCGATGTGTTTTTTTCCGTAAAAACGACAGAATTTCACTGTTAATTTCACTGACAGGTTTTACAGTGTTTTTCCGTATTTTATACGGAAGTCTTCTGACAACAGTTTTTCTCAGTGAAAACTACACTGTAAAAAATGTCCGTGAAATTAACAGGAAAATTCTGTAGTTTTCACAGAGAAATACTGTTGTCAGAAGACTTCCGTATAAAATACGGAAAAACACTGTAAAACCTGTCAGTGAAATTCTGTCGTTTTTTTGGAAAAAAACACGTTGTAAAAGCTCAAATGAAATTTGTTTTTAACAATCAGTTTTTTCTCTAAAACCTCACCATTAAACAACTCCACAAACACTATTAACACCTTCACTTATTACATCACTGTGACTATTTCTGTGGCTCATCTACAAAAGTTCTTATTGAGAATTAACACAAGTGTAGATGTTGATGGTTTTGTTGAGTCACCATTATGGTGTTCAGTGTTTGCTTTAGTAGGACTCTTGACTCTGTGCTTTGTTGTGTTAGATTTTCTTAAGCTGTTGTAACGGTGTGATGAAAACACATCTGTTATGGTGGAAAGAGCTAAGAGAAATTTTCATCATGTTATTTGTCATGAGAGTCGTCATCTACTGGTTTATTCACTGTTTTAGAATTATTATATTATGCTCACTGATGTTATGAATGAGACTGACAGAATGATATTTTGAGGGACTTTACAACACATGATTTACAGAACTAAATGGACTAGCAGATATCAATAATAAACCTATTCATTTCATCAATGGTGACCACAAAAACAACAATATAAGATAAACGCAAGGCATTCTGGGTACCATCAAAGTAGAAAAACTCATTCATGTCTCCCAGGATGCATTGCGGCATGAAGCTTTTCATTTGATGGTCACCACTGTTGAGATTCATACACTAATTCTTGATGTCTGTGTTTAAAATCAAATGCAGATTTTTCCAAACTGCTCATAAACTTTTTTCAAATGATTGTTGCTGTTTCTCAAATTTAAGCTCATTCACACTGTTATTAAAAAACTTCAAAACATAAAAGAAAATGCTTTTAACTGAGTATTCACAATAATAAAAACCAGACTAAAGCTCCTGTTTGCATTTCCTTTGGTTTTTATTTACTATGACGATTATGTTTTACAAAACACATCATAGCAACCAAAAGAAAACTTATTTAACAAATCACGGGTGAAAAGCCCAACTAAAGTAAACACTGATCACAATAACGGTGACTTTAAACAACATTCATTGATGTTATGCTAAAGTCTCTATGAAGCAGAAGTTATGATCGTCTTCATTATTCTGACGTATTTCAAAGTTAAATTGAATATTTAATAAGGAAGAATAGTGGGTGTGGCTCATGGTTTCCTCTGTGAATTGATTGGATGAATAAAAACAGGATGTTCCCGTATTTTTACGGTAGTTTACTGGCAACCACAGCTGCCGGTATTTTTCTGTAAAAACTACGGAATTTTTCTTTTCTGACCGTTAAATGTTTTTTTAGTCACCGCTATGCTGAAGAGTGGAGTCTGTGTTTAAGTCAAAGTCAGGCAAGAAGATTCTGATGTCATGCTGCATGTTGTTTTGTTTAAAAGTGACTGTCAATTATTATAACGAAATAAAGAAATAAATGGAAATATGTGAAGGAAATGTAATATTTTCACTTTTAAGCATTAGGTGAGTGTTTTAATTGTATGTAAAGAAATGCTCTCAATATAAAAGACTCAAATGAAATAAATTCAATCACAGCTTGAAGTTTTTGCCCTGAAGTTCTTGAACTTCATCACTGTTTACGTGCTTTTCCCGTATTTTTTACGGAATTTTACTGGCAACCACAGCTGCCGGTATTTTTCCGTAAAAACTACGGAACATTTTTTACAGTGTACAGAATTTTCCTGTTAATTTCACGGACATTTTTTACAGTGTAGTTTCTAAAAAAATAAGTACTAGTACCTTATTATTTACTACTAGTAACTATTGTAATACATACTAGTCAGACCTGAAAAGTTGATATCTGAATGACAGTTCTCCATAGAAGTCAATGGCAAAAAATTTGAAATGTGTTACTAGTAACAATGGAATAATCACTTGTCACTAGTATAATAAGTACTAGTATCTAATGATTAAGTACTAGTATCTATTGAACAAGTACCAGTCACTATTGAAATAAGTTCTAGTATCTAACAATTAAATACTAATATCTAATGAATAAGTACCAGTCACTATTGAAATAAGTACTAGTATTATGGTGGGTTTTCTAAGATGTGTTAGTGTGTTTATTCACTATTTTATTTACTATTCTTAAGTCATATCATTATAATATTCGTTTCACTGATAATTCACTGATATAACAGTCACTTTGTGTGAGCATTTGTTATAGGCCACATATAGGCCTCAAGAAGAATATGAGAAACACAGAAACACACGGACACCATCCACAGCACATGGGAAGTCCCCATGTTGAAGTTCCCATGTTTAGAGCACAAGCACCTGGCAAGCACATTAAATCACTAAGACACATACACCAACACACACACCAGAAGGCACTGGGATAAGCGTACAGTTTCTGACCATTGATGTAAACCTTGCCCTAAAGGCGTATGGGAATCATCAGAGAAAGAGTATAATTCATATATTTTTAGCTATTTTTGAAAGCACCTGCCACCATTATATTCCAGAATACACTGTCAGAAAAAAGGTGAAATATTTGTACCTTTAGGGGTACAATGGCTTGTCACTGGGGCAGTACCCTCAAAGGTACAAATATGGTTCACATGGGTACATATCTGTACCCTTACAGCAGTGTTTCCCAATCCAGTCCTACGGGCCTCCACTGTTTTAGATGTCTCTCTATTAAACGCATGCACAATTTAATGAGATAATGAAGTGATGATTGAGTTATTAATGATGAACACCTGCTGTTAACAAACACAATCACTGAAGAAAACATGACCAATAAGAACAAAAACCATAATAGTGTTTAGTGTTTCCTTTAGTGGGACTCTTGACTCTTGTGACTCACTGTCTGCTGGTGTTAAGCAGCGCATGTGTTTAAGGATGCATGGTGAAAAAAAGTAAACATCAGGATACAAGAGTCGCTGCAATATTACAATAAAATCACTTGGAAGCACCTCAGTGATATTTGAGTGTGTTGTGTGATAATGCAGTGTGGGATTAAAGCAGTATTATGGACAACTAACAGAATAAATGATTATGAAAATGCCTGTTTCTTAGCTAAATCAATTACACATGAAGAATCAGAGTACATTTATTCATTTGGCAGACATTTACATTTATTCATTTGGCAGACGCTTTTATCCAAAGCGACTTACAATTGAGGAAAACAGCAAGCGATTCGTCTAAGTAAGCAATATTCACGAGAGGTGCTAGTAATACAAGGTTTCAAATACAACGTCAAGATAGTATAAGCAAGTATATAGAGAACATTAGAAAAGGAAAAATAGAGGTAGAATTATTTTTTTTTTAACAGTTAAGTGCTCATGGAAGAGGTGGGTCTTCAGCTGTTTTTTGAATTGTGAAATTGATCCAGCAGTCCTGATGGAAATAGGAAGATCATTCCACCAGCCGGGAACGGAGAAAGAAAATGTCTCTCTGTGAAGGAACAATGAGGCGCCGCTCGTTTTCAGACCGCAGACTTCTGGAGGGGATGTAGGTCTGTAAGAGAGAGTTGAGGTAGATGGGTGCTGTGTTAGTGGCTATTCTGTAGGCAAACACCAGTGCCTTGAACTTAATGCGTGCCGCTATGGGGAGTCAGTGCAGAGAGATGAGCAGAGGTGTGCCATGTGCTCTCATGGGCTCATTGAAGACCAGGCGTGCAGTTGAGATTCAGAGTATGAATCTCAACAATGGTGACAATCATCAAACTAAAACAGATCATCTGCAATGCATGCATTGCAGCATGAAGTTTTCTTTTGTTGACTGTCACCATTGTTGAGATTCATACACTGATTCTTCATGTGTAATTGATTTAGCAGGTGAACAGTTTTCTCACAAAATCATATCTTTTAATTGCCAATGACACTGCTTTAGGCTCATATTGATTAATTATGCAATAACAAAACAACACAGTCAAAATATAATTAGATATTATCCATGAGATATTATGGTGATATTGCAGCCATCATCATGTTCTGATGTTTACTCTTTTCACCATGCATCCTTAAACACATGAGCGGCTAAACACAACCAGACATGATTGGAGGATAATGTAAGAACGCCCTGAAAAGTGTGTATAAAAAGTGTGGCAAAAGATTAGATTAGATTAGATTCAACTTTATTGTCATTACACATGTACAAGTACAAGGCAACGAAATGCAGTACTAACTTTGTAACTTTGGAAGTGTTGGGTATTCTACTCAGCACATCTCACTTTGTTGGCCAGTGTCAGTAGTCCAGTCTTGATATGACCAAAGCTTGGACTAGAAGCTGAGAGGCATGCTCACTTAAATTATTTATACAGATAAACAGATGACAGTCTGACAAATGCATAAATAACAAATAAAAGTGGAAAAGGTGAAAACCCACAATAGGGTCCTTTAAATCCATATGTATGTGTGTTTATAATAACAGTGTGCGTTTTAAACAAATATATGCAAAATGAATTACATATTGTTAAAAGAAATACACTTCTGTGTGACAAGGTCACAAGCGTGTGACAAGTGTGTCGTTCCTCACAGAAGCTTGTTTAGTTTTACACAGTGACACGTGGGAGTTAAAAACTTCAAACCCGGTCCCAAATCCAGCATAGAGGGGCTTTGTGAACCTTGATGAAAATGTATGCAAGTGTGCAAGTTTGTCAGAGACGCTGAAGAAGGACAGATTGCCATTTGACCAGTCTAGATACACTCCTACTCTTTTAGTGCAAAGTGATGGGGCAGATATGACAGTCTCCTTTTTATTGTGACAGGCAGTGAAACTGTTTTCAAAGCAGACCAGACTCCACGAGTTTTCATTAAATCCGAACAGAGCGTCATAACTGTCTCCTTTCCTGGCGATTTCTTCATATGAAACCGATATATCAGCCCAGTGTCCGCTCCATTCAGCCTCCCAGTAACAGCGTCCAGTCAGACTCTCGCTACACAGAACCAGACCCCACTCGTCAAATCTGTTTGGATGATCAGGATACTGCTGATGCTCTTCCACACATGTAACCTTTCTGTTCTTCTCAGACAGCTGGAGAAAAGTGTTTGCTGTGTTTGGATCCAGTGTGAGATCACAGGCATCTGAATACAAGAACAGAACATGTTAGGTATAAGGAACACAACACTAATAACAGTCAATCACTAATGATTCGTGTATTTAGACCTACATTTACGTAGTCCGGCTGTTATCCTGAACTCTCCTCCATAATTCACACTGTAAGACAAACAGTTTTAAAATTTGAACATCTGAACCAAAAGGGATATTACACACTTTAAACAACTTAAACAGGTTGTTCTTGTAGACTAGAATTTTAATTGTCATGATGTGTATATAACTATTGTAAAATTTTGTAGATTTATATATGCTTCTCTAATTGTACTGTTTTAGTTTAGTCAGAATGTCCCAATGTTTTCTAGTAGACTTGCAGTCTTCTTTAAGTGCAGGTACAGATGTGGACATTAAGATGTGGATAAATATTTCCCCACAACATGCCACGATATGTCTCGCGGAATGCTGTGGAATCCTTAAAGCAAACAACCAGCCTGTTTTTGCCTGACTTTGACATAAACACAGACTCCACTCTTCAGCATAGCGGTGACTAAAAAACCATTAAACGGTCAGAAAAAAGAAATTCCATAGTTTTTACAGAAAAATACCGGCAGCTGTGGTTGCCAGTAAACTACCGTAAAAATATGGGAACATCCTGTTTTTATTCATCCAATCAATTCACAGAGGAAAACATGAGCCACACCCACTATTCTTCCTCATTAAATATTCAATTTAACTTTGAAATATGTCAGAATAATGAAGACGATCATAACTTCTGCTTCACAGGGACTTTAGCATAACATCAATGAATGTTGTTTAAAGTCACCGTTATTGTGATCAGTGTTTAGTTTAGTTTAGTTGGGCTTTTCACCCATGATTTGTTAAATAGGTTTTCTTTTAGTTGCTATGCTATGATGTGTTTTATAAAACATAATTGTCATAACAAATAAAAACTAAAGAGAATGTAAACAGGAGCTTTGTGAATGAGCTTAAATTTGAGAAACAGCAACAATCATTTGAGAAAAGTTTTCGAGCAGTTTGGGGAAATCTGCATTTGATTTTAAACACAGACATCAAGAATCAGTGTATGAATCACAACAGTGGTGACTATCAAATGAAAAGCTTCATGCAGCAATGCATCCTGGGAGACATGAATGAGTTTTTCTACTTTGATGGTACACAGAATGCCTTGCGTTTATCTTATGTGGTCACCATTGTTGAGATTAATAGGTTTAAAATTGATATCTGCTAGTCGATTTAGTTCTTTAAATCATGTTGTAAAGTCCATCAGTTTATCATTCTGTCAGTCTCATTCATAACATCAGTGAGCACAATATAATAATTTTAAAACAGGGAATAAACCAGTAGATGACAACTCTCACGACAAATAACATGATGACAATTTCTCTTAGCTCTTTCCAACATAACAGATATGTTTTATCACACAGTTACAGCAGCTAAAGAAAATCTAACACAACAAAGCAAAGAGTCAAGAGTCCTACTAAAGCAAACACTGAACACCATAATGGTGACTCAACAAAACCATCAACATCTACACTTGTGTTAATTCTCAATAAGAACTTTTGTAGATGAACCACAGAAATAAAGTCACAGTGATGTAATAAGTGAATGTGTTAATAGTGTTTGTGGAGTTGTTTAATGGTGAGTTTTTAGAGAAAAAACTGATTGTTAAAACTAATTTCATTTCAGTTTTTACAACATGTTTTTTCCGAAAAAAACGACAGAATTTCACTGACAGGTTTTGCAGCTTGTGACGTGTTTTTTCCGTAAAAACGACAGAATTTCACTGACAGGTTTTGCAACTTGTGACGTGTTTTTTCCGTAAAAACTAAAAAATGTCCCTGTTAATTTCACGGACATTTTTTACAGTGTAGACAACACAAAACGATCTCATACACTCGTCTTATGCTGTTCAACATACCTGAGTTTGTCCAGTGTGCAGTATGAATCATTCAGTCTCTCAGAGAGCAGCTGGACTCCAGAGTGTCCTGGGTGATTGTAGCTCAGATCCAACTTTCTCAGATGTGAGGGGTTTGAACTCAGCGCCGAAGCCAGATAACAACAGCCTTTCTCTGTCACCATACAACCAGATAACCTATAGAAACACAGACATGCGTCAGTAGTTAAAATTATAAGTAATTTTGTTAACTCATCCAGAGGGATCTCAGACTCAAAATTTGTATGATTTTTTTCTTGGAGAAAGATACTAAAACGTAGTTTTGGATTAATATTTACTGCGTAATTATAGAGCTGCAAATGAGGCTTGTTGTGGTTTCTGTTTTCCATTCTTCATTAACCACTCGAGTCGGGTTTTGATTCCATCAGATAGACTTTTATTGACTAAACCAATAAAGAGCCGAGCCCCCCATATGCAGGGCCGACCCTCCCACAGAAAACTGCAGAGGACAGGGACCTGCATAGGAGAGAAATGTCTTGGCCTACTAAGGGGAAACCTTTTATAGATAGACTGTTTGGGGGTGGGCACACATGCACACATGTTCGAAGGAATGTTTGGGGGTGGGCACACAGGTCTGATAGTAGTTTTAGAGGTGGGGGTTAAGGAACAAAGACCTGTAGCCACATGTATAGAGAATTATAGTGGCTTAGATTGTAAGCGATTCCTTTAGATTTACACTGTAAAAAATGTCCGTGAAATTAACAGGAACATTCTGTAGTTTTCACTGAGAAAAACTGTTGTCAGAAGACTTCCGTATAAAATACGGAAAAAACACTGTAAAACCTGTCATTGAAATTAACAGTGAAATTTCTGTCGTTTTACGGAAAAAAACACATCGCAAGTTGCAAAAGCTGTCAGTGAAATTTTGTTTTTCTGGAAAAAACACGTTGTGAAAGAGTTTTTAACAATCAGTTTTTTCTCTAAAACCTCACCATTAAAAACTCCACAAACACTATTAACACATTCACTTATTACATCACTGTGACTTTATTTCTGTGGTTCATCTACAAAAGTTATTATTGAGAATGAACACAAGTGAAGATGTTGATGGTTTTGTTGAGTCACCATTATGGTGTTCAGTGTTTGCTTTAGTAGGACTCTTGACTCTTTGCTTTGTTGTGTTAGATTTTCTTAAGCTGCTGTAACTGTGTGATTAAATCACATCTGTTATGGTGGAGAAAGCTAAGAGAAATTGTCATCGTGTTATTTGTTATAAGAGTTGTCATCTACTGGTTTATTCAAGTTTTAAAATTATTTTATTATGCTCACTGATGTTATGAATGAGA
>JAOTQM010000103.1:0-84501 GCA_026939265.1 Oreonectes daqikongensis | reverse complement strand
AAAAAACCAGTAGATGATGACTCTCATGACAAATAACATGATGACAATTTCTCTTAGCTCTTTTCATCATAACAGATGTGTTGTCATCACACACTTACAGCAGCTAAAGACAATCTAACACAACAAAGCAAAGAGTCAAGAGTCCTACTAAAGCAAACACTGAACACCATAATGGTGACTCAACAAAACCATCAACATCTACACTTGTGTTAATTCTCAATAAGAACTTTTGTAGATGAACCACAGAAATAAAGTCACAGTGATGTAATAAGTGAATGTGTTAATAGTGTTTGTGGAGTTGTTAATGGTGAGTTTTTAGAGAAAAAAATGATTTTAAAAACTCATTTCATTTTCGTTTTTACAACGTGTTTTTTTCCAAAAAAACAACAGAATTTCACTGACAGGTTTTACAACGTGTGACAGGTTTTTTTCGTAAAAACGACAGAATTTTACTGACAGTTTTTGCAACTTTGTGATGTGTTTTTCCGTAAAAACAACAGAATTTCACTGTTAGTTTCACTGACAGGTTTTACAGTGTTTCTCCGCATTTTATACGTAAGTCTTCTTACAACAGTTTTTCTCTGTGAAAACTACAGAATTACCCTGTTAATTTCACAGACATTTTTTACAGTTTGGTATTTTCCGAAGTTATCCCTAATATAAGGGGCTGCGGTTTCTCAAATAATAGCAGTTTCAAAGAAAGAACGATCCATGATCCCTTCGAAGATTGCAATAGGCCCCGGTCCTAGTCTTGATATTGCTCCCCACACATGAAGTTTCAGTGGGTGTTTTGGTTTGGAGACCCTTCTTCCTGTCTTGTGGAACGACATAGTAGAAAAGCGATCTCAAGAAACTGTTGTTTCATCGGTGAACGTTGTGAAACATCTCCTTCTCATTGATCCATTGTTGTGCTTGCTGGAGACGTATCTTTTGTTTACGTCTCTTATCATGGGACAATGCTGGGTTTTCATGTATTTCCATCCCATTCTTTGCCTGATTCTCCGAATAGATCGCTCACTGATGTTTACTCCATTTTCACGCAACAGCAGTGTTTTCACAGAACATCAGTTCATAATTTCGGCTGGTAATATTGTCAATGGCCGTAATAATGTCACTAAAGTCAAGAGGGAAAATTGTTACATCAACATTTTAGCAACACTTGTTATAATAACAATATATTGTGCAGACTTGGTAGGACATAACTTACTAATTTATCTTGCGTGGGTTGCGCATCCGTGGTCTTCGGTGTCTGTAATGTCTTCTGATTGTACTTAATGTAGCCTGTACCCCAGTGGAACTTAGATGTTGGTGTATTTCTCTGGTGGATCGTCCAGCAGCCCTCATATTCCTGATGTCCCGTGAATGCACCTTGTTGATCTTTGTCATTTTGAGATGCTTTTACTGAAGGATCATCTGTATTTATCCAGGTAGATATGGGCGTGAACACTGGGACTTAAACAACACTGACTGGAGACCCATTACATGTCAATTAAAAATATTCATGAACTATTAACAAGTTATTGCCAATTAATCTTATAGCCAATCACTTCTTGCATTTTATCACCATTCAGAGATGGGCAGCATTTTTGGAAATAAATGTAAAAAGTAAAAAATGATCAACGCAAACAGACAAAGCGTGATTTGTGATCACTTAACAATGTTTAAAACGCATCCGCACCCTGGAGGTGCTTTTTATTGTTAATAGACCAGAGCGAATACACGCAAGCATTTAGATAAGCTTGTTTTACCCCCAAAAATATCCAAAACAACAATGTTTATACACTATATTGCCAAAAGTAACAAATCTGTTTATTAGATAGGATGACTCAATACTTTTGGCAATACAGCGTATGTGCTGGTGTATGTTCTCTACAGTACACAGCAAAATCCCCAGAGTTAAATCAACTCTGCTCAGAGTTTATATGGGTCCAATCTACAGAGAATTAAAGTAACTCTGAAGCAGAGTTAAAGTTAATGAGATGATGAAGGACATTAATTATGTGATGATTGAATCATTAATGATAAACACCTGCTGTTAACAAACACAATCACTGAAGAAAACATCAACAATAAGAACAAAAACCATAACAGTGATCAGTGTTTCATTTAGTTGGGCTCGTAAACTGATTTTGTCTTTAAATTTATTTTATTTAGCTGTAATATTGTGTTTCTGAAGCACATTTATAACAGCCAAACAAAAGCTCAATTGCCTTTGATGTTTACTGATGGTAAATGATACAGTAGTGAATTGTAGGCTAATAATACATGTTAATGTTATTTCTCAAAAATATCCTGGCTATATATTTTAATTTGTAAAAAAAAAACACTTTTTCAGTTTAGTTTGATGGTCTTTGTTGGTGTTCCAATAACACCAAAAGAATTAAAACAACTTATTGTCTTCTTGTGTAAAATAAATTATTAGTGAAAATATGTCCCTTTCCTTTGTGCAGTCATTTATTCTAAATATATACTTGACTTGTATAGAAAACATGCACATTGTGGGTTAGTTTCCTTTGTTGTTGCCTGTTTTTGTGATAAAATGAGTGAATGCTAAAGAAGACAGTGGTCTCCATGTGAACTGATTATTTTGTAGACATCTGTTAAAAAATGAATCAACATGAAACAATTGGGTGAGTGTGAGGGAATAAAACAATAGGTAAGTCAGAGTTGTGGTAATAGTTGTGGACGGCGAGGCAGTCGTGGCCCAGTGGTTAGAGAGTTGGACTCATGACCAGAAGGTTGCTGGTTCGATTCTCAGGGCTGGTGGGTAACGGCTGAGGTGCCCTTGAGCAAGACACCTAACCCCCACTTGCTTACTATACAAAATGTACAAATGTATAGTACAATGTCATGTAAGTCGCTTTGGATAAAAGCGTCTGCCAAATGCATAAATGTAAATGTAATGTAAATGTAATATATTTAATGTTTTGTTTACAACAAATTAAAATAAATATGAGAAGTGCCCTTCCCCTCAAAATGTCTGTGCACGTCCCTGCATAATATTACCAATAAATACAATAAATCATTCAACTTTAATAAATATAGTGAATAGTAAAGTAAAGTTTACAAATGATAATCGTATACCTATAAACAGAGCTTAATACTGTGGCTAGTAGTTTTCCCAAAGTAACCATTCTAAGTAATAATAATAATAGTCTTACTTGACCCGTTCTAAGTAATAATAATAATAGTCTTACTTGATGTACTCAGCACATCTCACTTTGTTGGCTCGAGCAAATAAAGTCTGACTTCTTGAAATCTGGAACCCTGGTCTCCGAGACTTCTTTCTTTGTTGGGAGGACGATCTGCCACAACAAAGTCAACACTGCAAAATGTTTTAAACTGTGGATTAGTCAACAAATATCATACTTTAGTGTAAAGTGATCGCGCATGGTAAACTTTGTAAATGAGTTTTACCGCTTTAAACGTGCTGCTGCATGTTCAAACCATTTATTGTGGCAGTCGTGGCCCAGTGGTTAGAGAGTTGACCTCATGACCAGAAGGTTGCTGGTTCAATTCTCAGGGCTGGCGGGTAACGGCTGAGGTGCCCTTGAGCAAGACACCTAACCCCCACTTGCTTACTATACAAAATGTATAATACAATGTAATGTAAGTCGATAAATGCGTAAATGTTTATTGTTTTGTTTTACTTGGTGATATATGTTAACTGAAGACTGTTTAATGTTATTACAAAATTGAATATTGCATGCCTTCATCTTAATCTCCGTGAATAACACGTGACAGAGAAATGTTATGTTCACTTAAATAAACAAATTAAACAAAGAACAACATTGACACATACCTCGCTCCGCTTGCCAAAGAGGTACTAAATATGAATAAATCGAAACACAGTTGTCTGTATTTGTTTCAGTCCCACGTGAACCAGCACACAATGCTCCTTGCTCTTATCACGTATCTACAGTGCGTGCATCTCACGTAAGCGTGGGCACGTTAACGTAAAAAAAAAACATTTATAATTTAAAGTGACCCACCACTATTTTGCGGTCTTTTACACTGGGAGTCATGGATGAGTTCTGTTCTATGCTGTTACCCAGAATGCATTGCAGCACAAAGCTTTCTTATGTTGATTGTCACCACTGTTGAGATTCATACGCTGATTCTTGATGTCTGAATGATTTATGTGTGATAAGGTTTTTACAATTAAAAATATTTTTGCAACACAACATTAAACTTTAACAACACACTAAAACTAGCAATATTAAGATCAATATTAAGTATGTGAATGACTAAATAAATTTACTACTGTACCATTTACCATCAGTGAACATCAAAGGCAATTCAGCTTTTGTTTGGCTGTTATAAATATGATTTAGAAACACAATATTTCAGCTGCACAAAAACACTTAAAAGAAAAATCAAGTGTAAAGGCCATTGCACATAGAGTCCGAAATGTTCGTATACGTTTTTTCGTATTCGTCATCCTCGCTTGTATGGTGGCTCTGAATTCTCAAAACACCCATCAAAATGCTTGCTACGGATGCGAAAAACGCAGAAAATCGAACCCGGTCCGATTATTTTTGACAGACGAAAATTTCGGAGGTAGTGTGTAAATGTGATTGACACAGTGTGAGGTCGTATTTATTTTTAACGTGCGAAAGTTTCGGATGCGAATTTCGGACTCTATGTGCAATGGCCTTTAGAGCCCAACTAAATGAAACAGTGATCACTGTTATTGTTGACTTCTTATTGTTCATGTTTTCTTCAGTGATTGTGTTTGTTAACAGCAGGTGTTCATCATTAAAAACATCAACCATAAGAAGTCACCATAACAGTGATCAGTGTTTCCTTTAGTTGGGCTCTTACTCTTGATTTTCTTTTAAGTGTTTTTGTGCAGCTTTAATATTGTATGTCTAAAGCATATTTATAACAGCCAAACACTGCTTACTGATAGTAAATGATACAGTACTGAACTTGTAAAAATGCATTTATTCATTTACATACTTAATGTTGCTCTTAATATTGGTCGTTTTAGTGTGTATTTTTAATAATTAAAAAAACCTGTCACACATAAATAATTCAGATATGAAGAATTAGCGTATGATTCTCAACAGTGGTGACAATCAACATAAAAGAAGAATTTGCACAAGATTAAATTAAGAATGAAAAACAATTAAATTCAGCTCAAAATAGTTCATGAATCACCATCTACAGAAAAAGATAATTCAGCTTTTGTTTAGCTGTTATAAATGTGTTTCAGAAATACAATATTACAGCTGAACAATAACACTTAAAAGACAAAATCAAGTGTAAGAGCCCCACTAAAGAAAACAGTGATCACTGTTA
This sequence comes from Oreonectes daqikongensis, assembly GCA_026939265.1. Taxonomy (NCBI): domain Eukaryota; kingdom Metazoa; phylum Chordata; class Actinopteri; order Cypriniformes; family Nemacheilidae; genus Oreonectes; species Oreonectes daqikongensis. The sequence goes on along the minus strand of JAOTQM010000103.1, from coordinate 79,197 downwards.
TGGTTTTTGTTCTTATTGTTGATGTTTTCTTCAGTGATTGTGTTTGTTAACAGCAGGTGTTTATCATTAATGATTCAATCATCACATAATTAATCACCTTCATCATCTCATTAACTTTAACTCTGCTTCAGAGTTACTTTAACTCTCTGTAGATTGGGACCATATAGACTCTGAGTAGAGTTGATTTAACTCTGGGGATACAGTGAAAATTGTATAGATAAATTAATTAACAACATAGTTTTATATATTTTTAAATACTAATTTATTATTATTATACAGTAATTATGTGTTTTTAATCTTTATTTTTTGCTGTCACACCATTGGACAAATTTGCATATAAGTACATGCATACTTGGCACACGAACTGTACATACCAATACATGTACTGTCACACACACATTCTACTCTTTACAGCACAGGTGTCAAAATCGCTTCTGGAGACAAGCCCTCGGCCCCTCGCAAGTCGGGGCACAACCCGCCCCGGGGACAGTGGCAAGGTGGGGAGTTTGACTGGGGCGGTACACCTGTCAAACGGTAACGCATGTGTCCTAAGGCGAGCTCAGGGAGGAATGCGCATGACCCGTAGCTTCATCCGAGTGAAAGACAGATGCGCGCGCGCTCTCTCTTTCTCTGCCTTATCGCGGCCAGTTTAGCAATTATCACCTGCCGCAGTCTTTAACTTCAACCACCGCGTAAGGCAAGTTTTAGAGTTAAACTAACATTAATTCGACATGCAGATAATGCGCCTGTAATTCAAGCGATAAAACTGTTGCACGTCTTTAAAATCAATGTTGTGTGTGGCGTGCCGTGGAACTCGTTCATAACACAGTAACGGATTTGACAAGAAAGACGAGAGAGATAGAGTGAAAGTGCTACTTAAAACCGTATAGCACCTGTTAGTCTGATTTCTAGACATCAGTCTGTCAAGCTTTTTACACTGACTGCACGTTTATGCTTATACTTATTCATTATAGCCTACATGCTGTCTGTTTTTAAAATATTGTTTTTATAATTTACCCTTGAAGGCTCTCTGTATATGGAATATTCAATGCATTTTCTGCCTATATTTAATACAACTAGGCTATATGTTGAGCATTAGTTGTAAAAAAGGTAAACCGTAAACACAAACATCTTTCTGGCAATGTTAGTGTGCATGCTCATTTCACATTTACATTGTGTATTTTTAAAATGATTTAAATGTTTTTAATTTAATATATTGTTCTTTAATATCATCTAATATCCTATTTAAAAGTATCGATTTAGGCACTGGTACACTGTCAGAAAAATGGTGCAAAATGTGTACCTTAAGGGGTACAATTGCTTGTCACTGGGGCAGTACCCTCAAAGGTACAAATATGGTTCACATGGGTACATATCTGTACCCTTACAGCAGTGTTTCCCAATCCAGTCCTACGGGCCTCCACTGTTTTAGATGTCTCTCTATTGAACGCATGAACAATTTAATGAGATAATGAAGTGATGATTGAGTTATTAATGATGAACACCTGCTGTTAACAAACACAATCACTGAAGAAAACATGACCAATAAGAACAAAAACCATAATAGTGTTTAGTGTTTCCTTTAGTGGGACTCTTGACTCTTGTATTTTAGTGTCTGCTTGTGTTTAGTCTGTTTAGTGTTTAGTTTAACTAAATGAAACAGTGATCACTGTTATTGTTGACTTCTTATTGTTCATGTTTTCTTCAGTGATTGTGTTTGTTAACAGCAGGTGTTCATCATTAAAAACATCAACCATAAGAAGTCACCATAACAGTGATCAGTGTTTCCTTTAGTTGGGCTCTTACTCTTGATTTTCTTTTAAGTGTTTTTGTGCAGCTTTAATATTGTATGTCTAAAGCATATTTATAACAGCCAAACACTGCTTACTGATAGTAAATGATACAGTACTGAACTTGTAAAAATGCATTTATTCATTTACATACTTAATGTTGCTCTTAATATTGGTCGTTTTAGTGTGTATTTTTAATAATTAAAAAAACCTGTCACACATAAATAATTCAGATATGAAGAATTAGCGTATGATTCTCAACAGTGGTGACAATCAACATAAAAGAAGAATTTGCACAAGATTAAATTAAGAATGAAAAACAATTAAATTCAGCTCAAAATAGTTCATGAATCACCATCTACAGAAAAAGATAATTCAGCTTTTGTTTAGCTGTTATAAATGTGTTTCAGAAATACAATATTACAGCTGAACAATAACACTTAAAAGACAAAATCAAGTGTAAGAGCCCCACTAAAGAAAACAGTGATCACTGTTATGGTTTTTGTTCTTATTGTTGATGTTTTCTTCAGTGATTGTGTTTGTTAACAGCAGGTGTTTATCATTAATGATTCAATCATCACATAATTAATCACCTTCATCATCTCATTAACTTTAACTCTGCTTCAGTGTTACTTTAACTCTCTGTAGACTGGGACCATATAGACTCTGAGTAGAGTTGATTTAACTCTGGGGATACAGTGAAAATTGTATAGATAAATTAATTAACAACATAGTTTTATATATTTTTAAATACTAATTTATTATTATTATACAGTAATTATGTGTTTTTAATCTTTATTTTCAATAATGATTCAATACAAAAAGCGGCAAAAACATTAAACAGAGAAGAGAGGGTACAAATTTAAATATTACAAACAGTTACCCGTTCATTTTAAAAGAAGAGTACATTACAACTGTTTTTACTGCTTTACTAATTTTACATTTAGACATTACATGCTGTTGTAAATAGTCCAATCATACATTTGCACTTATGAATATGGAATAGAGATAGATATACAATGTATCCTTTAAGTAATGTTTGTTAACTTTTGGACGGCTGGTTTGGTGACGGTTTCATCTGCAAGCACATACTGCACAGCGATCCTTTGCTCGAACAGTCGCTGGAGCGAATGTAGAATTCCATCGAACCGCACAGTCATTCTGGCGTTTATTAGCTCTTACGCTAAGTTGTTCCTGCCGTTTTTTTAGGGCGCAAGTAGCCAACGGTACCAGTACCAGTCTTTACTGAATGACGATTGGCTCGTTTTGGAAGACGGCACTTCCTTCACTAGAGCGGCCATATTGACCGTTGCATTCCTCACCATTCATTGTAACGGCAGTGGCGCATCTTGTTTAATATTAATATCTTTGCCGGCGTTCACTCTGTCTTGTTAACGTAACAAACACATTACTTTAACTACATGTTAGATTATTAGTCTAAACTAAACTAAACAAAACAAAACAGCATTAGTCTAAACTAGACTAAACAGCAGGTAAGCGATATCTGAGAAACGCTGTTGATTTTTTAAATTGACATCCAAACATAAACACTCCAGACCAAGAAACACATCCATCCTCCCTTCATAGCTCTGCACAGAGCCGTTGACTGCTGATTGGCTAAAAGAGTGAGTGATGTTCTGTGGAACGGACAGTTTGTTTGCCTTTTTTCTTAAGCAGGGACTTGGTGCAAACAAAATATTTTTTTCTCAACATGTACATGAAACACTAATTCAGCAAATGTTCATGAATTTAAATGTTTTTATGTTGATTTCAAACATCAACAGCGTTTCTCAGATATCGCTTACTAATGGCTAAAATACACTACACGAATTTTTAAAATCTGAACAGATTTTTTAAAAAACAGACATTATACACTTGCAGACTTTTGGAACGTTTGCATAGAAAACAATACGTGATAAAATCGGCAGACTAGCGCAGACTTTCTAAAACAACTCCAGACTGAAAATCTGGGCAAAAATCGTGTAGTGAATTTCAGCCATAAGCCTTTAAAGGCAACGGCTCTGTGCGGAGCTATGAAGGGAGGGGGTGTTTCTGTTGCTCCGGTGTGTTTATGTTTGGGTGTCCATTTCAGAAATCAACAGTGTTTCTCAGAAATCGTTACAATGCCTTTAAATAAGTTTAATAAACAAGTAAACATGTTTTGCCCAATAAAATGTCAACATCTAAACCCTCTGTAGATGTAAGAGAATCAGACGTAACAGAAATCAAACCAATCTGGTTAGTAATGTGTGAAGCTGGTAATGTTGTTTGATTATTTGTTTTATCAAATCTTTAATGCTTTTTATCTTCAGTTGTTGTGACTGGATATCAGTTGTAGTTCATGTGTTTTACGTTTCTTAAGTGATCCTCAGGTCTTCATCATTAATGCCTTATCATAATCTCATTATCATTAATTCTGCTTTAGAGTAACTTATGGGATCAAATGTTCCCTTTCTGTCTGTTTTTGACGTTGTCTTGAGGCAAAATGGGGTCTGAACCCATGACAGGGGTTTCCAACGCTGTTCCTGGTGAGATTTTAGCTCCAACCCCAATCGAACACACCTGATGCAGCTCATCAACATGTTCAGGATTGCTTGATATTTACAGACCCAGCTAACAAAAGTTGGCTCCAGTTTTTCGACATTTTTTGCTGTCACACCATTGGACAAATTTGCATATAAGTACATGCATACTTGGCACACGAACTGTACATACCAATACATGTACTGTCACACACACATTCTACTCTTTACAGCACAGGTGTCAAAATCGCTTCTGGAGACAAGCCCTCGGCCCCTCGCAAGTCGGGGCACAACCCGCCCCGGGGACAGTGGCAAGGTGGGGAGTTTGACTGGGGCGGTACACCTGTCAAACGGTAACGCATGTGTCCTAAGGCGAGCTCAGGGAGGAATGCGCATGACCCGTAGCTTCATCCGAGTGAAAGACAGATGCGCGCGCGCTCTCTCTTTCTCTGCCTCATCGCGGCCAGTTTAGCAATTATCACCTGCCGCAGTCTTTAACTTCAACCACCGCGTAAGGCAAGTTTTAGAGTTAAACTAACATTAATTCGACATGCAGATAATGCGCCTGTAATTCAAGCGATAAAACTGTTGCACGTCTTTAAAATCAATGTTGTGTGTGGCGTGCCGTGGAACTCGTTCATAACACAGTAACGGATTTGACAAGAAAGACGAGAGAGATAGAGTGAAAGTGCTACTTAAAACCGTATAGCCCCTTTTAGTCTGATTTTTTAGACATCAGTCTGTCAAGCTTTTTACACTGACTGCACGTTTATGCTTATACTTATTCATTATAGCCTACATGCTGTCTGTTTTTAAAATATTGTTTTTATAATTTACCCTTGAAGGCTCTCTGTATATGGAATATTCAATGCATTTTCTGCCTATATTTAATACAACTAGGCTATATGTTGAGCATTAGTTGTAAAAAAGGTAAACCGTAAACACAAACATCTTTCTGGCAATGTTAGTGTGCATGCTCATTTCACATTTACATTGTGTATTTTTAAAATGATTTAAATGTTTTTTAATTTAATATATTGTTCTTTAATATCATCTAATATCCTTTTTAAAAGTATCGATTTAGGCACTGGTACACTGTCAGAAAAATGGTGCAAAATGTGTACCTTAAGGGGTACAATTGCTTGTCACTGGGGCAGTACCCTCAAAGGTACAAATATGGTTCACATGGGTACATATCTGTACCCTTACAGCAGTGTTTCCCAATCCAGTCCTACGGGCCTCCACTGTTTTAGATGTCTCTCTAATGAACACATGAACAAGTTAATGAGATAATGAAGTGATGATTGAGTTATTAATGATGAACACCTGCTGTTAACAAACACAATCACTGAAATAAAACATGACTAATAAGAACAAAAACCATAATAGTGTTTAGTGTTTCCTTTAGTGGGACTCTTGACTCTTGTATTTTAGTGTCTGCTTGTGTTTAGTCACTCATGTGTTTAAGGGTACATGGTGAAAAGAGAAAACATCAGGACATGAGAGTAACTGCAATATTACAATAAAATCACTTGGAAGCACCTCAGTGATATTTGAGTGTGCACTATGATGTTACCCAGCATGCATTGCAGCAAGTTTTATTTTGTTGATTGTCACCATTAATGAGATTCATACACTGATTCTTTATGTCTAATTGATTTAGCAGGTGAACAGTTTTCTCACAAAATCATATCTTTTATTTCCCAATAACACTACTTTAAGTTCATATTAAATAATTATGCAAAAATAATACAACACAATCAAAATATACTTAAATAATATCCAAGAGATAATATGGTGACATTGCAGCCACCATCATGTTCTGATGTTTATTCTTTTCACCATGTATCCTTAATCACATGAGTGGCTAAACACAACCAGACACTCAAACACAAGAGTCAAGAGTCCCATTAAAGAAATCACTAAACACTATTATGGTTTTTGTTCTTATTGGTCATGTTTTATTTCAGTGATTGTGTTTGCTAACAGCAGATGTTTATCATTAATAACTCAATCATCACTTATTATCTCAATAACTTGTTCATGTGTTCAATAGAGAGACATCCCCCATACATGCCCATCTCTGGCAGGTGCAAAAGTGATGTTCACTCAATGCCCTTAACATTGACAAATCAACTATTTTTAACATTGATTCAATGGTTGCTTGCTATCTTGGAGAGCCTAGGGGTAAAGTAAGGGTAAACTGTAAAGACTGCAAGAAATGCAAGACAAATGCTGACAGATGTGTCTTGTGGTATGTGGGAGTGTTTTTGTGAAGTGTATTTAAAGCAGCACATGAGAATCTCTCGCATAGCAGAAGAGCCATCCATCAGATCCACTGCTGTGATCCACACTTCTGCACGTAAGTACACTTCTACACAAAATAAATGTTCTGCAAACTCACGATAGAGTGATGATAAACCGAAGGTGATTGTAGTGAATGAAATATTTCAACATGGATTCAGGATTTATAAGATTCTCTTCTGTTTACTCACTCAGCAATGTGTCAGTGCTCTTTGTCATCTCAGATTGAAATCACATGCAAGACAGAACCACAAATAACACTGAATTATAGCAGTTGTATATTATGCAATGTAATTGAAATGATAGACTTTAGAAAATTTCTGAGGTGTGGGCATCAGGTGCAATTAAACGGAGAGTTTTCTACACACTAAAAATGTCCGAGATGTTATTTTGGCAAATTTGAAACCTTGCCCTCAAACCCTCTATAGTCTAATGTAAAAATGTCAAACTAGGTTCCTGGAGAACCAATGTCAGGCAGAGTTTTGCTCCAACAACAACCTCCAACAACAACTTGGAAGGTTCCAGTAATCCTGGCGATCATGATTAGCTGAATCAGGTGTATTTAATTAGAGTTCAGAGGTGACAGAGGAGTGGAACCATCAAATGACACTCGAGATGAGAGTCGAACTCAAGTCTGGCATCAAGCAGTAGCGAATTCGATTTGATTACAATTATTATGTCAACGATATCCTGATGCATTGCGTCATCAATTTGTAATATTACTGCACAAGTAATTCTGTCTCCCAACCACTTTAACACTCTGTCTACACCGCACACGAGCAGTCACGTGACGTGTCAAAGACAACGGACACCATTAAGAACGAGGCGTTTGTTACGCCGCATCCAGCGCTAATGTATTTTTGTTGTGCTGCTCATGCTCAATTAATGCGACAGTGCACTCGTTACGTTTAAAAAGAAGATAAATGGACAGGGAAAAAGTAACACTTCTACATTTAAAGCGAGTAAGTGGTGTCTAATATTTTTTTACAGTCGCCATGACTTCCAAAACCCTGTTCGCTAAAACCGCAAAAGCTACAGCAAAACAACAGCAAAACAGCACATTTAAAGGATTTATAATACAAGTATGTCTTAAATGTTATACTTATATTGCATATGAGTGAGGGGGAAATAATCAAATTACTCAACTGAACCCCACTGTCATCAACCTTTAAAAAACCCAGATAAACTACATAGACATGTTATATGCTTAGATTGCGTATGTATGAGAGAAAAGCGATTGCATCACAAGTCAATCACTATGGTGAGTTAACCCTTTAGTGACTTGAATTGTTTCCTCCAAAGCAAAATGGCTTTTTATTTATAAGTTATACTACATGAATCTAAAAGAGCATGAAACAAATCAAAATGACACAGTATACATAAAATAAGCTTTTTGATTAAGTTCTGTAAGACTCTTTCTCATCAAAGCCCTGAACATACCCCTCAATGGTGTGTGCTTTTTTTGATAATGCCAGATTATGCATTTAGATGCAATTATTTAAACAACAGCGGTCTAAGACAGAAAAAATATCATTTCAATTTTCAAACTGGCAATATTTTAATGCACTGTCAGAAAAGACGATGACAACTTGACACTGAAATTCAAGAGTCAAGAGCGCAACTAAAGCAAACACTAGGTGCGTTTACATGGAGCATTGTAATCGGTTTAAAAATCCAACCCGAATGAAATTGTAATCAGAGTAGAAAGTGACGAGAGTAACCAAAGCAAAACACTTTTCAACTCTGAACGGGGAAAAAAGTGCACTGAATATCCAGCACTTATAAAATGCTATTATTGCAATTTTGTTGGAGGGTTACAGCAGCCAGTGTCGCCCCCTGAGCTGGTGGTGCCCTAGGCCACTGCCTGGTTTGCCTATAGAAACGGTGCTGTTTGTTGAAATTTAAAGAGCTCCTTACCTGGATCTCCTAAAATTGCCGGTATTGCAGTGTGTAACATAGCTTTCCATCAATGTTAACGATCCGCAAAGTTATTATTTTAAGTCGATGATAAATTATGATATTGTCTCACAAAATAGCGAGTTGACGCCGAACCGCCCGAACGAGTCGTTTCGGTTTCAAATAATTTGAGTGTAACTTCCACACGTAACACATTTGCATAATCCTCGCCTGCCCGCGAAACAAGAACAATGCAAAAATGCATTCAGATATGTTTGTACATGTCTACAGTTCTCTGGGGTTGCATGTATAACTGTTACATTGACCTTTAGCTAAGTGTAATTGGTGAGAGGACATCCACTAGCGACGTCCTTTACACGTGCATTTATAGTCCATCATGAGCCTCTATTATTTATTTATTTTAAATATGCAAAAGCAGTTGTATGCCTATACACCACAGGTGTCAAACTCAATTCCTGGAGGGCCGCAGCTCTGCACAGTTTAGCTCCAACCCACACCTGCTTGGAAGTTTATATCAGGGGGTTTTCAACTCCAGTCCTCTGGCCCCCCTGACAGAATATTTTTGATGTCTCTCTATTGAACACATGAACAAGTTAATGAGATAATGAAGTGATGATTGAGTTATTAATGATAAACACCTGCTGTTAACAATCACAATCACTAAAGGAAACAGCAACAATAAGAACAAAAACCATAACAGTGTTTAGTGTTTTTTTTTTAGTTGAGCTCTTGACTCACTATGTGAAGTTTTTTGTCAGCTACAATAGAATAGAGTGTTTCTGAAGCACATCTATAGCAACAAAATCAAAGTACAAAATTATTTTGTTCTGTAGATAATTCTTGATGTCTGAATGATTCAGGTAAAATGTTTTTATGTCATAAAATGAATCATTACACTGTGATATTACAGAGTCAGGTGCAATATTAGGTCTGAAAATGACAAAACACACCAACAATTTCCTCAAAAGTTCACTTAAAACAGAACAAACATGACCAATAAGAACAAAAACCATAATAGTGTTTCCTTTAGTTCACCTCTTGACTCTTTGTGTTAAGTTTGTATTGGTTAGCTATAATAGTGTGTTTCCTAAGCACATTTATAACAGCCAAACAAAAGACAAAATTTTCTTGTTGTGAACTTTTAAGGAAAGTGTTGGTGTGTTTTGCCATTTCAGCCCTAATATTGCACCTGACTCTGTAATATCACAGTGTAATGATTCATTTTATGACAAAAAAACATTTTAACCTGAATCATTCAGACATCAAGAATCAGCTCATGAACGCTGCAATGCATTGTGGGTAACATCATAATACAAAACTCATTCGTGATTCCCACCATGCATTGCAGCATGGACAATAGAAACATCTAAACTTTTCTCACCATGGTTGCGATTCGTGAGTCAATTCTTGACGACTGAAAGATTCATTTATAAAAACCTTTAATCTGTCATCATAAAATTCAGTTACAAAACAGATGTAGCAAACAATTAAATTCAAGTCTAATAAAATCCTAATTTTAATAACATTTTATAGGCTACTTAATTGTTCTTACTGTCAGTGTAATGTTTTTTTTTTCTTTAATCTTCATTCGTTTAAGTGTGTTAATTGATGTATAATATTTTAGTTATGTACAGTTATGTTTATATCTATTTGTACTTTTTTGTTCAAGGGCTCCTCACAAGTTTGCTTAGGGCTCCCAGCATGTCTAGGATCGGCACTGATTACAGCACACAGTATGTGCGTGCTGTGAGCTACAGTGACCGCCCGGCTATTCACAAAGAACGTGCGTTACCACGGCATTATGTAAACACGCACTTAAGTGTAATTTAAGTGTATAACATGCTGGGTGTTTGTGGTTTTATCATTTAAAAATATGATTTTAGGAAATCATGAAGCCATTGTGGCTATGTAAAACATCTCATGCATGTTTAAAATTGTTATATTTTGTCAGTCAGACCATGGTATTCTTAATGTTCGGGTGGGTGCGCCCATATCTCTTTTGGAAAACAGTGTTACCAAGTAAAAAAGTTAATTATAAGCCCTGCTTATGGTGCAAAAATACAACATATGGGCTACTATATTGTTGTCCTCATTCAAATTTCAAGCTTTAATTTGAGTTTAACTCAAATTAAAGTTTAATCTCCGACCCCTCATTTGGGATGCTTTTCATGAACTGGCCCCCACGACAAACTAGTTGAATAGCCCTGGTGTAAGGTTTCTCTTAATTCATAACAGGATGCTTGCTGTACCATTATTATGCTGTATTGTCAGATATTTACATTCATGCATTTGGCAGATGCTTTTATCCAAAGAGACTTACATTGCATTATACTATACATTTGTTTTAAAATATGTGCAATCCCTGTGATCAAACCCATGAACTGGGATCTACCAGCTAAAGCTAAAAGATCTTTACTTTCATTGTTTTAACAGATATATTGTTAAATACTTTTATAACAGACCACAAAAATTAATATTAAAGTTCAAGGACCCAACTACAGCAAACACTGATCACAATAATGGTGGTTTGTTGAAATTGCAATATTTTTCAACATTATTTGCCAGTGCAAAAGTCTCTTGCTATCTGAGTAACTAGCAGATGAGTTGAATCAGGTGTTTTATACAATATCGTTGATGAAAAATGATGAGACTAAAATGTAGTTATAAAATAAAAACTTACCCCAAAACTCCTTTTAGTCTTTGTCGGAAAAAAAATAGAAGATAAAACATTAAGATTTTTGAGAGCCTCTGCTGTACGAGCGTTCATGTTTGCGGTCGCCAAATGACAGGAGTTCAGATACTCCAGACAGAGTTGGGCATGTATTTCAAATACAAAAAACTTAACCCTTAACATGCACAGGGCCTGTGGGGTGGGTTATCAATTTGGATGTCACCACCATGGTGATCAGTGTTTCCTTGAGTTGTGCTCATGACGGTTAGGTTAGGTTTTGGCATGCTTGTAAGTGTGTGCTTTTAAAGTATTTTATTTATGGAGTTGCTTTTAAGGTACTTTACTTATGGAGCTGCAAATAAGTCTCTAATCATATGTTGTTGGTTTTTAAACTAACCTTCTAGAACTCATCTGTGCTAATCTGAGAAAGGTGTTATGATGAATTTATAATATGATGTAATAGTATTTTAAAATCTAGAAAGACTTGTGAAAACAAGATGCATTAAAACTACAGCTAAGTTTAGACACACACAGATATCAAGAATCAGTGTATGAATCTCAACAATGGTGACAATCAACAACAGAAAACATTATGCTGCAGTGCATGCTGGGATTCATAAATAAGTTTTGTCCTATGAGGAGCTAGTAGCTTTGTACTAGGAGCTTGTTCTGTTCTTTTGATAGAGGCGTCAATTCCATGAGTAGGCCACAAAACTGCAAAGGGATTATGAAATTGTGTGTAGGCTACCGATGCATGCTGGGATTCATAAATGAGTTTTGTACTATGATGTTACCCAGCATGTATTGCAGCATAAAGTTTTATTATGTCGATTATCACTATTGTTGAGATTCATACACTGATTCTTGATAGAATGGCACAGAATCACAAAGAAGTCTTGATTCTAAACTCTGCTGTAGTTTAAATTTGCTGCTTGTTTTCTAAATTGTTGAACATCAAAATACAATTAAACTTTCTGACATTTTGTTTCTTTTAGTATCAATTCAGATGAGATCAGTTTGTCACACTACAGAACAAAAGCCAACACCACTTAACTTGAATCATTCTAACACATGTACTTTAAAAGAACACAGTTACAATGCAATAATCCACCCACGGGCCCTGTGCATGTTAAGGGTTAAGTATTTTGTATTTAAAATACATGCCCATCTCTGTCTGACCCCAAACAGGGATGAAAGGTTAAAAAGTATACATTTTCTGCCCAGTGGGTGACTTATTTTCTGCAATCTGGCAACCACACGCCAATGCTCCCACTGTGGAAGCGCAGTTGAGAATCTCAATCAATAAACAAGAGTAGCGATCTCCAGCCCATCTGTTTTCTCTCATAATCTGCTCGAGTTGCGTTGATCTCCACTACATTGTTTGTTTGCGATTGTGTTTGCTGAATAAAGACATCCCATCTCGCAAATTTTTCCCAAATTGTGTATAACAAATTGAAACAATTCAGTTTAATTTGTCCATTTATTAAATTCAATAACGTTAATTTGTGCCACATATTAACCAAGTGTTATCAGAAATGGATTGGGTAGTTATATTTATTACCACCTTTTTAAAACAAATAGGCTTTAATGCTGCAATAATTTAACAAACCATGTGTTTAGAGTCCAACACATGGTTTGTTAAATTATTGCAGCATTAAAGCCTACTGAATACAACATTAGGAGACTTACAGAAACTAGGTAAGGAGCTCTTTAACAAGTTTCCATCCAGATCTCTATTAGAAATTGTATATCTGTATATATTGGTCCAGAGTTTAGCTTCAACCGAAATCAAACACACCTGCCTGTAGCTTCACTGATAGCAAGAGAGTGGACGAAAACAATTAAATCAATGTTATTTGTCAGCCACCATTATTGTGATCAGTGTTTGCATTAGTTGGGTTCTTGACGTCAGTCCTTTAGTGTTTCAGAGATGTTAAATGAGTATTTGGTTGTCATCCCATCCATCGGATCTTTTCACTAAATGTTTGTGTTCTTTTGTATTGCAGGTTAAAGCACGATGACAGGCATTGTTCCCAGGGGTAAAATTAGGGGTGTTGATTTCTGTGGAATGCAACATTACACTTATATAATCCGCTCTGATCTTGGCTGTTATATGACGGTAACTAATTTAAGCAAAGATTCAATCATGAGTATTGCCAGGCTGCACCCCTCCTGCCAAAATGGAGACCATTATATTTGTAGTCAGGTCACCTGTTACTTTTACATCATTAAGGGTAAATCGTTCCGCAAAGTCAAAGATCTGTCAAATGATGCTAATGCTGTAGTTAGAGAACTTCATCCCAAATTCCAGGGTGGAGATCACTACTACTCAGTAAATGACAATTTTTTGGTCATCTTCAAAGAAACGGGCGTCTGCTGGACCACAAAAGACCTGGGTCAAGATTTAAATGCTGTAGAAATCAAGCTGCACCCCAACTGCAATACTGGTCTCTATTACTGGAGCACTTTAGATACCAGTTTCATCAAAGGGTATCGTCCGCAGTTACACTACTTCCTAAAGCCAACCTTCGAATGGGGAGTCGAATACTGTGAGAGTGAAGATTTGACAAAAGAAAAGTGTTTGAATGTTTGTTCTCTTCACTCGGATGTTGTGAACTTCCTGCCTGGCGGTCTGGCTATGACTCAAGGTCTAGCCATTGGCCGGTGGAAGCTTATTAAAACGATGGATAATAAGAGCGAAACATCAGTGAAATGGCGGCAGAAAATTCTTAAGAGGGTGGGATACAACAAGGAGGCAATGAAAGAGATCACACACAACTGGAAAATAGGAGCATCAGCCTCGCTCGAGTCTGGAGATCTCGTAGGGTTAATCGCCAAGGTCCAGTTCTCTCTTTCTGCAGAGTATGGAGGATCTCATGTAAGCACTGTGAAGGAAAACTGGGAGAACACCACTGAAGTGGAAGAGGAAGTGGAGGTGGAGCTGCAAGCAAACAAGAGTTTATATCTGTGGCAGTACAGACTGGATTTGGGCGGTGAATCGGTGTTGTATAGTCGTCATTTCTCCATGGATGATGATCCGAACCCTCCAACTAAAAGCCCACCAGACGCATAAGAAAATATTATCATGTCTGAAGAAGACATAAGGGAAGGGGTCTGAATTTATTGGTAAATAGCAATTTGATGGGTGATGTAACCTGATATACGGGTGATATAATAAGACTTCCCAGATAGCAAGAGAGCAGAATCATTGAATCCAAGTTAAAAATAGTTGATTAGTCAATGTTAATGGTTAAGAGCAACATCACTTTTGCACCCGCTATTAATGTAGAAAATGTTTAGAAATGTCAACAAATCATCATTATTGTGATCAGTGTTTGCTTTAGTTGGGCTCTCGACTCTGGACTTTACAAGACAACTCTTTAAACACTTTCAATGTTTATAGTAGTGTTTTTATCAGAACACTTGTACATTGATAAAGAAAAAGATGTTTGGCAAAGCTGAAGTTCAAACAGATTATATTAAGTTGGGCATTTGTGATGTTAAGCTTTATTAAATAATATTGGAATTCCAAATTGTATCTATCCATTCATGATGGGTGTCGAATACTGGTTCACGATTATAAAAGTATTGAGATAATAAAATTGAATAAAGCCGGAGCTGTAGGAGTAGTGGACAGTGCTCCGGCATACAGCGCGGTTGCGTTCCGGGTGACCCGGGCTAACTCACTTAAAGAATTTCACAGAGATAAAATAACTTTGTTTTCTAATCCTACTGGATCTTAGCTCTCTTTGCCAAAAAGACTATAACACTAAAATACAAGAGTCAAGAACCCAACTAAGTCAAACACTGATCACAATAATGGTGATTTGTTAAAACCTGTTATCTGGGTTTGGTTTTTGTGTAAATCTTGTTTTCTTGGTTTTGGGGTTTCTCTTAATCTATGAATTTGCTATGAATGATCTGCATGATATCGTTCTATGAATCATATGTGTTATCGTATAGTTTTCTGTATCTCGTTACGTTCTATTCTGAATTTCAGTTTATATCATTTGTGTTTGTAATGGAATATTTGAAATAAAGATGGGTACCTGTGGAGAAGACTGTCAAAAATGAAACAGAAACACCTATAACATCTTCACGTATTACACACACCACATTGACTTTATTTCTGTCATACACCTACACTGTTAGCCCTTACCTGTACTGTTAAAAATGGCCAGGTTTTCACAAGAGTTTACTGCAAGTTTTCACAATAATATATTGTATTTAGTGTTTACACTAAAATTTCTGTGAAATAGTCAACTTGCTTTTAAGTTAAGTTATACAGCAAAGGTTATTTGAGTGAATAGTGAAGTGATAATCATTGATAAACAAGCAGAATCAATAAAGAAAAGATGAACAAAAAAGAAAAAAACACTACAAATACAACTAATGTACACAACTTTAGATGTACATCAGCTGCCTGTAAATAACACATGAAATCAAGATCTCATGAGAGGAGAATTAAACATAAACACCATTAACATCACTTATTACAGACACCACTTTCACTTTATTTCTGTCATATAGATACAAAAGCTCTTCTTAAGAAATAACAGAATATTGCTTTGTTGAAAAAAATCAGCATTAATGTGATTAGTGTTTTCTTTAGTTGTGCACTTGAGCTTTGGTTTTGTACACAGAAGTTCATTAGTGGTTTTTGGTAAATGCTTGTGTCAGAAGAAATTCATTGCTGTGCGATACACAAAAATCTATAATATCCTATGATATGAATCATGAAGTTGTGGATGAGTTTTGTACTATACACCCAGCATGCATTGCGGCATGATGCGCTTTTATGTAGACATTACCATTGTTGAGATTTATATGCTGATTTTTGATGTCTCTGTGTTTAAATGATGAAAACATTCTGTTGTTATTTGTATATTAATCCTGCTTACCAGTTTCACCACTTTCAATAATACAAAGCAATCTGCCATCGGATGTACCAAATCACAGACATAGCAACAACTATGTCACATAGTTACAGGTTAGCATCTCTGACAGAGCGAATGAATTTTAAAAACACAGTTCTAATATTAAGAGCATGCATTAGCCTGTAAGAGCCCAGTATCCAACTAATGACAACACCAATCTACATAATAATGACTTCAAGCTAAACTTTAACTGTTTAGTCTCTACGAGTTCATTTTCTGTAGTCACGGCAAGAGCGCACGCATAAGTGTTCGGTGTATATTATATGTTTCTGATGTATGACGCCTAGGTGAAATATTTGCTAAGTAGTGAGAATTATTTTGTTTTCTAATTTATTTTCCTTATAATTCTATGGTGCTTTGAGTATTGTTTACTGCTAGTTGAATTTAGATTACAGGAAAGTTGTTAACTTTTGGATAAATTAGCACTTAAGTCTGGAAGAGTGTGGCATTAGTTTCGATTTGAGCCATTGCGGCTTTTAGGCTTTGTCTTGCTAATTTGAAACGCACGGGCAGCTGTTCCCACTCATTTCATGATTAGCAACCTATTTAATACAGATAGAGGCGCTGGCACGGAAGCGTCAGCGGAAGCGTTCAGCCCTCCTCGCGTGAAGACCGACAAGGTAAAGACCAGCGACTCTTCCTGCGCGACTCCACCGAGCAACGACACCGGCAACGCACAGTAGTATCTTGACTAACAATCTTTACTATTTTTCTCTCCATTCTTTTCACCTTTTCTATCCTTATTCGCACAACATGTGCTTCCAAACCATTCCTGTGGTCTCTCGCTCACGACACTCTCACGAGAAGAAGGCTGAGCAATCCCGCCAACCTTCGCACTATCTGTTCCATTGGTGTCTGTAATTGTCAATCTGCTGTTAATAAATCTGATTTCATCCCTGCATTTGCACACTGCAAAAAATAAAATCTTAACAAGCCAAAATATTTTGAAACTAGGCAATAGATCTTGTTTTTTTCTTCAAATATAAATTAACTAGCCTTTAAATAGCTTTTAAAGTGAACATTATATTTTAACACAGTGCTGCCTGAAACAAGAAATGTCAAGTCATATTTTCTTATTACTTATTTAAAGAAAACTATTTTAATTGTTTATTATTTAAGTAATTTAATTATTTTTCCTTTTACATTACTTAACTTTTGAACCAAATGAGAACAAGAACTGCAAATCAGAAAAGCATAACATTTTATTTGATGCTGACAAAGACAATTTATATTGATAACTTCTTGTACACCAAACGGTATCCAATATAAATCTCTAAAATTGAAAATTTTTAATTGTCCAGTTATTTTTCTTTTTTTACAACAAGCCAAGTATACATGTAATTAAATTTGATTTTGGATCCTTAAAACAAATGTAAAAAATTATATTAGATCCATGCAGTCATTTAGGAAAACGGGAATTACAATATAAAATACATTAAGCAAGATGCCTAAACTGCTCTGTTGAATGGCTTCACTTTACTTTGGTTAGTAAATTAGTAGTCAGTGGTGCACTTGTAAATCTCACACACATAATACTTGAGAGGAATATAGGTACGGTTCTTAAAACTGAGTGCATAATATGATGTATAATCCACAATTTTATCTGCATCCACTATCTCAGTGGCTTGAGCAAGGTTTGGAACCTCAATTTCGTAAGATACAAAATCACGACTGAAACCCACTGTATTATAAACCTGACATTCAAAGCAATACAATGAAGAATGTGCAATGTATATGTGAAGAGTTTGGTTCCAAAACGCTATAAATCCATTTTCAAAAATGTTCAAAAATCATGTTTTTTGATTGTGCATTTCAATTAATATCAATCAAACTGCAGTTGTTTAGTTTTAATTTAAGCCATAATAACTAAAAAAATACAGCTAACTAACATAATAAAACACAATAAAAACATGACAACATAATAAAAAACATGAAATTTGAAAAAAGAAAAAAATGGATTTATTGCGTTTTGGAACCAAACTCTTTATATCTTTTATGATCCCAAATACAGAAACACCTTCAATTACATCGGTTACGATCACAGACTTCTGGCGCAAATACTTGTTGCCACTTAGCTCAAGCCATTGTACAGATATCACATGATGCACATTTTCTACACCCAAACAATCTCTAATTTTATCCTGCATATACTTCACATTTTCCACTTCAGATGCAGGACCCAGTAGTACATCTTTTGAAAAAAATTGGGTGATTCTCTCGGCTGGTATTTTGACAACTCTCAAACATCTGATTGTGTTTAACCAAAGACTTGCAAACATTTTAGAAATTTAACTTAGAAGACAACTGTTTGAAAAAACAATGTTTAGATTCAAACCGCATACACAGCAAATCTGCCAGTGTTAAATGAACACTACTAGGTGTCTATTAGGGGTGTAACGATACATCGATATGGATCGATACATCGATTAAATTTCTAACGATACGATGCATCGATGCCACACGTAAAATATCGCTATGAGGTACCTTTATTTTGACACTCTCCGCGTCCCCATTCCTTGACCTAACGTCCGTCTAGGCATTTCCGCCAAAGCGCAAATTTTCGTTTATTTTCGTCAGGACAGTGAATGCGATGCAGCAGCAACAAGGCGGTTGTAGCAGTGAATTCACAGAGGCAGAAGACGTGACTGCTGTCGGACGCAAATCGTGGGTTTGGAAACATTTTGTATTTGGGAAAACAGATGGGCAGACTAAGAAAACCCTTGTCATTTGCAAACTTTGCCAGCACCAGCTAAAACACTGTGGAAATACAACAAACTTGTCAGTGCATCTGAAAAGGAAACATGGAGTTGAAGAAAAAGACGGAAAACCGCCTCTGCCCATGACAAACTTTTTTGCCCAGAAATTAAGCCACGACTCTAAAAGAGCAACTAGTATTACGTCCGCAACAGCCTTTTTTATATGCAAGGATATGAGGCCTTACAGTGTCGTTGAGAACGAAGGCTTTTGCAACCTACTGCATACTCTTGAACCAAAATACAGCATTCCATCAAGACAGCAATTCAGTGAAAGTTGCATTCCGCAGATGTACAGGCAAGTTCAAGATAAGATACAGCATACACTAACAAATGATGCAGAACGAGTCGCAATCACAACTGATGGATGGACATCCTGTACAACCGAAGCTTATGTAACTGTGACCTGTCATTATATTGACACTGACTGGCAAATGAAGAATTATGTACTGCAGACCCGCGTTTTGAATGACTCTCACACCGGGGTAAATCTTGGTAAAGTCTTGAGAGAAGCATGTGAGGAGTGGGGATTACTTGACAAAAAACCTGCACTGGTCACTGACAATGCCAGCAACATGGCAATAGCTGGAGAAGAGGCAAATCTGTCACCTCACATTAAATGCTTCGCCCATACCATTAACTTGGCAACACAGAAAGGCCTGAAATGTGCTGGTGCAACACGCCTTTTGGGAAGAGTGAGGCGAATTGTGTCATTTTTTCATCGCAGCACGACTGGTACCGCTGTTTTAAAAGAGAAGCAGAGGTTGCTCAGAATTCCAGAACACAAGCTTAAACAAGACGTAATCACTCGCTGGAACAGCTCTTTTGATATGCTGGAGCGATTTTTGGTGCAACACGCTGCAGTTTTGCTTTACTGCTGGACAAAAAACTTAGAAAACAAGCAAATGACGTCTTAATGACAATGACATCACGGTAGCTGAAAATATGGTTAAGCTACTAGCACCAGTAAAAACCGCAACCATCATAATGTGCGAGGAAGAGCAGCCCACTCTATCCGTCATCGCACCTCTTCAAGCCAAATTGTTGGACCATTTCAGTGTCACAGCTGAAGACTGCAGTGTGATTAAAGAAATGAAGCAGGCAATAACAAAGGATCTTGAAGGACGATATGTGAAGGAGCGACAAGTTCTGTACAGAGCATCCGCCTTGGATCCGAGATTTAAAAAGCTGCCTTTTTTAAGTGAAGAGGAGAAAGATGCAACTTTCCAGTATCTCATCCATGAGGCTGCAGAACTTAGAATGCAGAAAGTAAGACTATATTTTAGTTTTGTTTCAGCAATGATTTATTAATTCAATAAATGTATATATATTTTTTACTGCCCTTCCATTTGCTGTAATATGTGTCTGTGTTTTACACTACAGAATGACACAGTGTTACAGGTTGAGAATGCAACGGCTGACTCATCTGCTGACAAAACTTCTGATGATGACGACCTTGAGATGATGCCAGTGGCCCAGGCTGAAACCAATAAAGAAGGTATGTACAAACTGTAATTAAATATTTGCCTTATCTTTATTTCTGTTAAAATGTGAATTGTGCTTTTATTGATCAAGTAGCAACTGCTAGAGGCACACATGATAGTTTGTTCTCTGACATAATATATCTGCTTTATTTTCCATTTTAGAATATGTTCCTTCTTCCAAGAAATCAAAACCATTAGAAGATCTCTTTGGTGACATCTTCTGTACTGTGGACCCTAGCCAGACTGTCAAGACCCCAAAAGAACTGGCCCATGCTGAAGTTGTTAAGTACAGAGAAGCTGCATCTTTGAACTTGGGGGGTAAGGTGTTGGAGTGGTGGAAAAGTAATCAAACTGAGTTTCCCAACCTGGCAAACCTTGCCAAAACTTACTTGTGCATTCCTGGTACCAGTGTACCATCTGAGCGTGTGTTTAGCACTGCAGGTGATATTGTCCATGCAGAACGCAGTGTTCTCTCTCCTGAGCATGTTGATCAGTTGATTTTCTTAAAGAAAAATCTCTCAAAAGAGACTACTGCAGCACTTGTTTAAATGGTAGATCTGAAGTTGTGTGACAGATCAAATGTTTAAGTTTAAAAGCTTTATTCTTTGCATTTTTATGTTGTTATTTTTTACGTTTTTAATTTGTTTTTTTCCTACAACTACCTCAGTGATTTGCACTATTACTGAAAGACTGTTGCCACCATAAGCTTTAATTTATGTAACATTTTTTCCCCCTCATTATTTATTTTCTGTATTTACAAAATGTTTTTCTGTTTGTTGTAAATGTCCCAGTTGGGACAGAGATTGTGCCATTTTCAAGTTTGTGCCAAGTTTAATTAAACATTCATGTTTAATATTTTGGTTGCATTTGTGGGTTATTAAAAAATGTAATTGCTTGTCTAAACTAGGCAAGTAATATCAAAATATGGATTAAATTAATCGTATCGAATCGCAAAAATTTCAGATGTATCGTAAAATATCGCATCGCTGGAGGGAAAAATCGATATTGAATCGAATCGTGATGAACTGTCTGATTTACACCCCTAGTGTCTATATGTGTCCACACTATAGGGTGTTAAAAGCAACACTGAATCAGTGTTGAAGTTAATGAGATAATTAAGTGATTAATTAAGAGCTGATTGATCATTAATGATGAACACCTGCTGTTAACAAACACAATCACTGAAGAAACTAAGAAAAGAACAGTTGATTTTTAAGTCACCGTTATGGTAAATAGTGTAACTTTTACTTTTAACTTTAATTAAGTGCTTACCATTTGACTTTTGAGATCTTAATTCTCTTTCAATAATTGTGCTCTAGTGTTGTTTTAAAGATACTTGTGAGTTTAGCTGAAGTTATATAGTTGGCTGATTGTACAATGCTACTAAGATACATTTAAACATCAACACTCTTCATACAAACCTCAATTGTGGTGACACTTGTAGGGGATTTTACAGTAAAGACCTGTAGACCAGTTGTGATGAATGAAGACACAGAGTCAGGAATGTAATTAATAAAAGAAAATTTACTGAAGAAGAATTGTTTGTAGTTTTGCCAGCAGAAGTCAGCTTCAGCACTCTCAAGGAGTTCCACAGACCGACCTGCTGTTACATTAAAATGCAGTAATATTTATACATACAGCCATCTAACCTATGTCATTACTTAGATAAATAAAATCTCGTGATAGGTTAGACAATACATACATTTAGCTTGGACGTCCAGTTCCTAGCATATCTTCACTGATAATAAGTTTGACACAGAAACCCTAGTATAACCACAACATATACGCATCTCTTTACATCCTGTCTTTTAAATATGGTCTTTCTGCCACCAATAACTAACTTCTGAAACAATACAATCACACACACACACACACACACACACACACACACACACACACACACACACACACACACACACACACAACCCCTCAAGGCTAAAGCGCGTGCTAGCAGAAGATGTTTTTACACATGATGATAAGAGGTCTCTTCTAAAAGCCACGGTGACCTAGCAGGAAGAGAGGCCTAAACATTCAGGGACTCAAACAGTGAATTATTTTAGTAATATTTACTCTCTAGAGTTTTATTGTTAATATCAAAATCAGAAATAAAAGAGTAAAATATTGATTTATTTTAATCATCTGTTTCTCATAAGATAATGCTGATTAATGATTGATTAGTCTTATATATATATATAAGATGGAGCCACGGCACCCGTCCCTTCACACTCAACAAAATTATTCAGCTGAATAGATCAAATGCAATGCATGCTGGGAGTCATAGAGGAGTTTTGTATTATGATTTTCCCAGAATGCATTGCTGCATGAAGCTCTTTGTTGTTTATTGTCGCCATTTTTGAGTTTCATATGTTGATTCTTGATGTCAGTGTGTTTGATCGGAAAGTCGATTTTTTTGTTCAATTTCTCAATAATTGTCTATTGCTGCACTGCTGAATCACAGGGTCAAAAGGAAAACTAAAGGTTATAAAATCCTCTCCAGGATGATGTTGTTGCTATCATCCAACCAACCGCTTTAAATTACTCAAATGCTGCTTAATAAGCAACTTAAGCTTTGCTATAGTTGCCAAAGAAATAACTGGTGCAAATAAGATCTGAACCATCTCTATTTACTTAATAATGACTTGAAAGTATTCATCTCTTTCACAGCTGTCTAATATAAATGGTAGGATCTTGAAGAGGACAAGCATCTGCCCAGATGATTGCTTTAGTTTGTTGTCATTTGATGATAACGTGGTGACAGTAGGGCAAGGTTTGTCTCTAATATCAGTTGAGTATGGGTATCCTAGAATAGCACTGTTCAATGTGTCCAAATCCAGTGACCATGACAGCACAAGATGTTTCAGTACAGTTTTGACTTCCAGTGGCGCCACTACTTCTAATATCACATGCATAATATCCTGAGACGTTTGCTTGATGAGATCAAAGGCTGGAAATCCAATCAGTTTCCTTTTCCTATTAATTTCATAAGTTGTTTTCAAACTGTTTCTCAAAAGATCTGTAGCAGCCCTCTCAATTTCATTACATTGTCTGACATGTCTGTCTAAAGATCGTTTTTTATAAAGGTTATTTTCTGAATCAAGTAAACTTGCATGTCTTCGAAATTACATTCACAGTGTTGACATTTACTGAATGCAAACCCAACTCGCTCTTTAAAGCCTGCTATGCTAACTCATGCTGAGCCAGGGTATCACCACAGAGAGAAACTACTGCACCGTATACTGTTCTCTCCCCCTCGGCAGTTTTGATGTTCACACCATTATACAACAAATTCAAATCTTCATGTATTCTCTGCAAAATTACATCTACACCACACTGAGAGATGTCAGTTGATTTAGCAATAGCAAGTAGACGGATGGCAGTTAACTTAGACCTTTGTTTAGGATTTATATTGCCCAATGTATAGCACATTTACATTTATTCATTTGGCAGATGCTTTTATCCAAAGCGACTTACAATTGAGGAAAACAGCAAGCGATTCGTCTAAGTAAGCAATATTCACAAGAAGTGCTAGTAATACAAAGTTTCAAATACAACGTCAAGATAGTATAAGCAATTATATAGAGAACATTAGGAAAGGAAAAACAGGGGTAGAACTTTTTTTTTATATTATGAGACAGTTAAGTGCTCATGGAAGAGGTGGGTCTTTAGCTCTTTTTTGAATTGTGAAATTGATCCAGCCATCCTGATGGAAACAGGAAGATCGTTCCACCAGCCGGGAACGCCATTAGCACACCATTAGAAGTTTATTTTTTGAGGCACAAGAACCCAGAGGATTGCAGAGTTCTATCTCATCAGTATACAAGATAAGCTGCAGGGCAGGTGGATGTGACTTGAAAATATCCCCATCAATAATGTCATAGAAAAATCCAGCCTTGCTTTGCCTTGGTCCACTGTCAAACATTTGGATGTGAAAGTAGTTTTTCCAAACTTCGGACTAAAGACATAGTAAAAACATTTTCTTGTTATTGTCAGAGCTGAGGAGCCAGACTTAAAGCTTTTCTGACGTCTTTTTCTGACGTCTTCTGGACGTCCAATGTTGACGTCCATAGGACATTTATAGAAGGTACGAATTTAGTTGAAATGTGGTCATTGTGGACGTATTTTCAACGTCTTATAACATCAACGCATACTCATTTGAGACATTTTAACAAAAATAAGTGTTACACTATGCATTATATTAAAACATATTTATGTCATTGAATCAATATCACTTTTGCACTCGCTATTAATGTTGAAATTTCAACAAACCACCGTTTTTGTGATCAGTGTTTGCTTTAGTTGGGCTCTTGAGTCTTAACTTCCATTAAGTTAACTTTCTTTCAATGTTTGTAGTTGTGTTTCAATAAGAACACTTGTGCATTGAAAAAGAAATTAAGGTTTTGAAAAGGATTAGTAGGATTAGTTTGCTTTAAGACAAATGTTAAGGAGTAGTAAGTTTAAGAATCTTCTTTAAATTATATTAAGATTTGATCCATTCATGACTGAGGTTGACATTAAAGGTCACAAGTAAAAAAGTTCTGAGACAAAACATCAGGTTTCTTGACACACTCAGACATCAATGTTCATCATACAAACCTCAACAATGGTGACAATTAGGGCTGTCACTTTTTATTCGATGTTCAAATATGCATTCGAACATGACGTGAAATATCCGTAATCAAACTATAAATAAACTATCAGGTTTTAAAATGCCATGTGTAGCGCATTTTTTACAGTCTATGATTAGACCGTTTGTTTTTTATTTTATTCTTTGCCATCTTATCAAGTAGAGGGCGCTAGACGTATTGTAGCGTAGGCCCATGACCAAATCAAGCGAATAATGGCTAGTAGCTAAATGGAAGACAACGAACAGAACGGCCAGCCTGAGCGGACAATTACAACCCCAACGCATCTTAAAAGTAGTGTCTGGAAACATTTTGAGTTTTTCACCGTAGACGGTAAAATAACCTTAAAAGATCAAGTAGTTTGCCAAATTTGCAAAAACGGTTTACTTACACATCATCCACATCCAATCTTCGCGCTCACCTGTCGAGTAACCATCCAAAAGAGGCAGCGGAGTCAGAGACACAGCAGACAGCCAGAGCATCGGGCGTCCAACATCGCATGACTGCATACTTTCATGCACAACTGGTCGGCACCTACCTTGTCAGATGCACGGGTAAATGCCATTACTGATAAGATGGCAAGATTTGCAGGGATATGAGACCTATAAGTGTAATTTCGGGAGACGGGTTTCAGGACCTCATAATGGAACTGTAGCCACGATACACAATTCCATGTCACACCACTATGTCAGCCCGCATAGTAAAGTTGTATGACACCACACGAGAAAACATTAAGACCGTATTGCAGGACAAGAAACTCGCTCTAACTACAGACGTGTGGACATCACTGGCCACACATGCTTACGTGACAATCACAGCACACTTCATTTCAGACACATGGGAGCTAGAGAATTTCGTTCTTTGCACGAAAGAGCTAAGGGGAAGTCACACAGCTGCCCATGTCGCAGAGAGCATCAGCAACACCCTGGACGAATGGGATATATCCCGTGAAGCAGTATTAGCGGTCACCACAGACAATGCGCCAAATTATGTGAAAGCCGTACGCGATTTAAGCCTCTTAAATGTACCTTGTTTAGCACACACGTTAAACCTAGCTGTGCGCAAGGGACTAGAGGTGAGGGCTATTGATACTGCCCTTTCTCGCCTTAAACAGACAGCAGCTCATTTTGGAAAGTCTCCTGCTGCCTGTTAGAGAGAAAAAAAAGGAGAGACTGATAAATGACTGCGTCACGAGATGGAACACGACGTATGATATGATCTGTCGTGCCTTCGAACAACAAGCAGCCGTGGCCGCGGTCATTTTTGAAAAGAAAATGTCCCACTTGGAACTCCGGAGTGGTCTCCACTGCGGGGAACATCGTAAATATAAAGAGAGCCGTACTTGATCCAGATCAAGTTGATAGACTGGTGTTTCTTGCAAACAATATTAAGAAATGAATTAGGCGAGGCTATATGCCTTACTCCTGCTGGTGTTTAAGTTGTCACGTTGTTGTTTTTGCCTGTTCTGAATCGTTTTTTTTCATGTAGCCTAATGTTGTGGGCTATGCATAGTGGCACTTCATACAAGTTGATATTCATATAAGTTGATAACCTGCTGTTTCAAACATTAAGTAAAAAAAATCCAGATGGTCCTGTTTATGACGTCACTGTTAATAAATGTGTGATTGAATCTCCATTACGGTGTTTTTTTGGGATGCGCGGGGGGGGGGATGTGGGGGACTGTAGATATTCAAATATATTGCATGATATCCGTTCGAATTAGATTTTTCTCAAAAGTGACAGCCCTAGTGACAATCATCAAACTAATTCAGATAAACAGATCAACTGCAATGCATGCTGGGAGTCATCAATGAGTTTTGTACTATGATGTTACCCAGCATGCATTGCAGCACAACGTTTTCTTTTGTTGATTGTCACCATTGACAATGGTTGAATTGACAGGTTGCTATCTAATATAACGCCTAGGTCTTTAACTGTATTTGCTGGCATTACGGTGCAGCCCTCGATTTGTAGGTTGTAATCCGCAATATTCTGTTTACGTGCGTTTGGTCCAACAAGTAGTATTTCCGTTTTCTTCGAATTTAGAAGGAGGACATTTTTAGTCATCCAATGTTTAATGTCTTGGAATGCACTCTGCAAGTTTAGATAGCTGAAATGAATTATCTGGATGCGATGAGATATATAGCTGAGCATCATCTGCATAACAGTGGAAACTAATTCCATGTTTTCTAATAATGTTGCCAAGGGGCAGCATATATATGGAGAATAGCAAGGGTCCTAGAACCGATCCCTGAGGCAATCCATAATTTTCTTGAGTTAAATATGACGATTTCCCATTTAATTGGACGAAATGATAAGTCAGATAAGTATGATCTGAACCATTTTAATGCCTGTCCCTGAATACCGGTATAATTCTGTAAGCGATCTAAAAGTATTTTATGGTCTATAGTAGTTCATTTGGAAAAGCTAGCACTCAAATTATAATCCACCCTCTATGCAATTTCACAGGGATCTTTGATATATTGTAATTGCACATTAACAAAAATTGTATACCTGCAAACTGTGGGGAAAAAAACATAGCCATGCAGTTTTAGAAGAGAAACAAATGCGGACATGGACGCGCTTGTGGTGACGTCATCATCCCTGTGTGTCTCCACTAGGTCCTGCAGGCAACCCCTTACAACAAATCCTACAGGACAGGGTTTATTTCTGCAGGAGTCCTGTAGGGTTGTTCCTGTATGACTGGTTCTGCAGGGATCCTGCAGAAATCCTGTAGGACTGTATAAAATTCTACAGGACAGGGTTTATTCCTGCAGGGTTGCTCCTGTTTGCCTGGTTCTATGTGCAGGGATCCTTAAATAATATACACAGTAAAGAAGTTGATTGGGCATATTATGTAAAATATTTATTGGTTCAACTGGCCCAAATTCATTTTCCAAATTCCAAAATGCATACTATAGGCATAAACACCAAATCCAAAATAAAAGGTGTTACAATACAACCAGGTTCAGTTTTCAATACACATGGAGGTCATAACAATCCCATTTATTGTACATTGTACATATATTTAAAACATATCTATTTATCATTAGTTGTGTTTCCATCACCCTGGTTTTATTCGCATTTTGAAGTTTCGCATCAGAACGAGTGATGGGAACGCAGAATTTCGAATTAAAAACCCTTAATTCGCACGTTTTTACGCTCGCTTGAGATGGTTTTTCATTTTTGCGAAAAAAGGTTAATGCGAATAATTGGAGGTGGAAACGCATTTGCCGAATAAATTCGGACGTAGCGAACGTTAAACCACGGCACCGGAGCAGAGGGTGTGACATGTGAGTTCACTATGACCTCCCAAAAATCCTCCTGATGTTGTCTTTCCCATATGTACGGGACTCGACGTCGCTGCAATGCCCTCATCAGGAATTCTGCATTTCTCCTTCTGCGCATAACATCGACTTTGGTGAACGCAAGTTGCACTGCTAGCAAATTTATAACTTGCCCAATCGCAACAAGTTGCAAGCCTTTTTCCATTTTTTGCTGTCAAGTGCTTTATTTACTGTTGGTTACTAGGTTACCAATACAACCTTTATTCGCTCTAGGAATTTGATGGAAACGCACCTATTTCGCATTATTTTTTTCTGTTTTTGCGAACTTTGAAAAGATTCGCATCACGTTTGGATGGAAACACAGTCAAATGCAGATGTTTACTATAAGGGTCTGTTACCTTTTTGCTTGGTTACATTGTTACTTGCGTGAACACTCGACGACTGTGAATTCCGGAGAACAGTGCAACTGCGCCGTCTATTGGTGAATCGGATAAGTAAAACTTAATTTTTCATCAACTAAAATACTTGAATGTTTAAAAGACACCTTAGGACAATGATGTAATGAAATCACAGATGGACAGAATTGGACGCCTTTTTTGACATTGTAAAGAGAAAAGACATTCTTCAATCAGTAGTTTACGAGAGGGATGTTGTTGATGTCAAGTACAAAGATGAAAGTTCTCCTGCATTTCTTCTCAAACTGAATGGTGAAATTGGTAAGTGAGTGAGTGAATAAATGCATATTTTGTTTTTCCCTGGTTGAACTATTCATTTGAAATAATGAACATTTCCTTTACAGAAAATAAGGATAAGCTACTAATACGTCTAAACCAGATGGAGTCAGAGAGAAGGCAAAAAGAGGAGTGCAAGCTGCCTGAAAAGAGAGCAATAAAAAGGAAAATAATATTTAATCCAGAAAACAGCCCATCATCAAGTCAAGAAGAGATTTAAAAAGTAAAAATCTAACTTCCTGATAAATTCCCAGCCAGCACAGTCATGTGGGGCCCATTCTGTTTGTTATCACTTCATCATCTCATTAACTCCAACATTCAGTGTCACATTTACCTCCTTGTAGTATACACACTAAGCAGTGTTCACTTCATGTGGGCTAACCCATGTGGGGCCACCATGGAACCGGCGGACAAAACGGAGAAGGGCACTGCCCTTCAACCAGCCAACTTTTCCCATAGTTCTTCTGAACTGGACCTTGTGAGAATACTATTTGTAGATTTTCTTTTCACACCACTTTAATAAGTCTAGTCAGTTTTTTGTGATTTAGGAAAACACAAGTATTTTACATAAGTACATAAGTAAATGCAGATAAAAGAAAATGGCCAATTTAATTGATTATTTTCTGTGTATAGCACAGGTTGAAATCCATAAAAAGCTAAACATCACGAAGGATATATTCCAATCATGTGGTAGAGGTGGCACATCATGGTCAGCTATGATTAAGGATATAGCCGTGGCAGTCTTCGGAAGAAGCATGTTAGCTACCCACAGCCTTTCTGCGAAAATTGGAAATGCCAACAAAAAATCATTTTGGGTCACCATTGACTCCCATAATTGGACAAAAGACTACTATGGGAGTCAATGGTGACCCAAGTTGGCTTAGTTAAAAACTTTCATTAAAATATCTTCATTTTTGTTCAGAACCGAAAAGAAATGTATACAGGTTTGTAAAACCTAAAGGGTGAGCAAATGGTGACAAAATTACATTTTTGGGTGAATCATTCTTTTAAGAATAAAAACTCTCATAACAAGTATCTGACACTAAAGTGTATTTACATGTCTCTTTCAGACACTGTTCAGAAAAAATTTCCAGCAACTCCACGAAAGTTAATTCAGGCTGTGTTAGCAGGGACCTTTAGGTTTAAGTATTTTGAAACCTTTAACCTGGTACCTTTAGGTCCCTGCTAACACATGACTTACCAGAAATGTATTAGTCATTTTTGGTATTTTTATGACTTTCCTGATAACAAGCAACCATTGTTAAAAACTGTCTTATTTGTCAATGTGAATGTCATTGAATCAATATCATTTTTGCACCCACTATTAATGTTGGAAACTTTTTAAACAAATCACCATTATTGGTATAGTTGGGCTCTTGACTCTGGTATTTTAGATTTTAGGTTAGGTTAGGTTTTCTTTGGTTGTCCATGTGTGTTAAAACATAATTATTGTCAAACAGCTGTAAAATCCAGTGGGATCAGAAAATAACAGTAATTTCATCAATGTGAAGGTACTGAAATAACTTCTGATTGTGTCATGTTATTGATGTGTGAACACTGTGTTATAATACAGTTTAAAAAAGTAAAGCAGTGTAATGGACAACTAACAGAATATATGATATATTTTAAAGCTTTTACTTAGCTGAATCAATTAGACATCAACAATCAGCTTATTAAACTTAACAATGGTGACAGTCAACAAACGAACTTCATGCTGCAATGCATGCTGGGTAACATCATAACACAAAACTCAATCATGAATCCCAGCATGCATTGCAGTTGATCTGTTTATCTGAATGAGGTTGATGATTGTCACCATTGTTGAGATTTGTATGATGAACATTGATGTGTGTCTGTAATCCCCACTTTCTTTACTTGTGAACCACAATGTTTGTACAAGTGTCTTAAGTAATACTGTTTTAAACATTGTAAGTGGAAATATAATTGACTTACAAAGAGTCAAGGTTCCAACTAAAGGAAACATTGATCACAATAATTGTGATTTGTTGAAATGTCACAATATTTTGGATGTTATTTGTGTGTGCATAAGTGATATTGACATTATGAGAATGTAGTAATGATCCTCTAAATGTTCAGAGAATGTACCGAATGGTCTGTGAAAGTTCACCAAATAACGTCCCCACACCCTTTAAAAAACTCCACATCGTGACTATCTCGGAACGTTCTGAGAATGTTCTCATGACAAAAAATTTCTTAGGGGGGGCAGGTTTTACATTCTAATGTATTTTTTATATTTTAATGCCCAGTTTCACAGACGAGGCTTACACCTAGTCCCAGACTAAAATACAAGTTTGAGCTGTCTTAATTGAAAATAACATACATTTACATTTACATTTACATTTATTCATTTGGCAGACGCTTTTATCCAAAGCGACTTACAATTGAGGAAAACAGCAAGCGATTCGTCTAAGTAAGCAATTTACATTTACGCATTTGGCAGACGCTTTTATCCAAAGCGACACTACATTACATTGTACTATACATTTGTACATTTTTTGTATAGTAAGCAAGTGGGGGTTAGGTGCCTTGCTTAAGGGCACCTCAGTCATTACCCACCAGCCCTGAGAATCAAACCAGCAACCTTCTGATCATGAGTCCAACTCTCTAACCACTGGGCCACGACTGGGCCACCACTGGGCCACGACATACAATGACATATTGTAAAATACATGTTTTATTAGATAAGTTAAATCAAAAAAATATCTCTCTTTGTCCAGAGTTCTTGGTTTCTGCAGAATGATGGGCCACGTTCTGTTCAGAGTGTTCATTTTCCTCAAAACTTGTCTCATCTTTCTAAACTCTTTTGATCAATAAATAATAAGAGTTTCTAAAGTCGTTTTTATTTCTTGTTGGTATTTAAATTTGAGACACATTTTTTTTAGTGTTTTGTTGCACAGGGGTAGCTGAAAATCCTTTCGGCAGTCTATCGTTTACATTTTACATTTACATTTATGCATTTGGCAGACCCTTTTATCCAAAGCGACTTACATTACATTGTACTATACATTCGTACATTTTGTATAGTAAGCAAGTGGGGGTTAGGTGCCTTGCACATAATAGTTCATTAGAATTCCTGCAGAAGTCCTGTAGAAATTGAACACTAGCTTTTCTGTAGGATTCTATGGAAGTAAAATAGTGACAAACGTATTTGAAGCAAAAACAGGTGCTGAATAGCAGAAAATGAAAAAAAGCATCATATTAACAGTGCTTGCATTCTAAGGTTCTGCAATTCAACATGGTCGCATAATTAAGCTGTGAATTTTTCAAGTGGAAACACATAATTGCATTTTTTATTTTAATATGAAATATTCAGAATATTATAAAATACGACTTTCTTAATTTCATTGTTCAAAATGTCAATACTAAAAATTCAGTTTTTTTAAAATACAAACTTTAATAATTGACAGGACATTTTGGTGCGTATTATTTCGCTTCCACAAATTCAGTGATTGAAATTCGCCCAGAAATTCAACATTGCACATCCGGGTATGGGAGGAAGAGCAATCGAACATCGCTGCATAATCGACACCTGCTGCTTGTCCGTTTCACCAGTAGGTGGTGCAAGTAAGTTTGATGAGATAATAGCAACAGGTTGACTGAGGCTATCACATCGCAGTTGGGTAAAGTAAACGTTAAAATTAAAATATATGTTAAATTAAATACCACAGCCTTACTAGTCAAATAAATGAAACAAAAATAAAATGACAACATGTAAAATAACATACAGGCCCAGATAATTATAACGTTTACTTACCCTTTGGTCCATTTTGGCAAATCCCTGAGTGCAACTGCGATGTGATGGCCCCCTTCACACAGACCGTTGATCCCAGATAATTGCCAGAGTGCCGTCTTCCGTGTTAACGCAAACGCATCCTGGATTGATCCGAATTTTTTCCGGAAAGGGGACCTAGGCCTATGTGAACTGATTATTTTGAACATTGTTTTTGTACATTGTTATTTTGTACATTTTGACATCTGTTTAAAAATGAAACAATTTCGTGAGTGTGAGGGAATAAAACAATAGGTAAGTCAGAGTTGTGTTAATATATTTAACGTTTTGTTTAGAACAAATTGAAATAAATATGAGAAGTGCCCTTTTTCACTTGAGCCCCTGCCCCTCAAATGTTCTAATCAGACGGAAAGAAAGAGAATAGCGTTGTCTGCATTTACACGCAGTTTTAAAGTTTAAAATGATAGTTAATCATATTTATTTACACAGAAATACAAAGCGCTTTAATAAACATCATCACTTAGCAACTTTTAAAATGTGTGTAGGCTACCGGCGGATCTCGTGCTGTGCTGCGGTGAAGCTGGATGCACCAGCTTTTCTGTTAACAGACTCGACTTTCATTCAAATGTTTATATGTGTTTGTTTTATCTCAACAAAAACTGTAAACAATATAAACATGACGATCATATACTGATCTGTGTTTTTGTTTGGTCTTTATAGAATTATGTGCTATCTGCTTTATTAACAGGTTTTTCATTCTGCAATGGTTACAAAATCTAAATGATAAAAAAAACCTCTCTCAAACTTTGTTTTATAAAACGATGAACTCGTTTTTGAGATCACATTTTTGTACTTCACTGAAAAAACATTTTGTATTGCAGTTTCGCTTTAGATTACGGCCCGCAATGTACCGCATAACTAAACAGAATTTATAGCGTAACTATTTGTAACAATAATGTACCTAAACAGTACATATCTGTAGGTAAAGGGGAACAATATGCAAAGTTCAGGGAATGAAGCGAGTTAAATTATCTATTAAACACATTAAAACTCATCTTCAATTGCCAGTTCTTTAATGGTTTTATTAATTATAGTTAAAGAAATGGGCAAAATGCTAAGCTGAAAGATGAAGCGTTTCTCAGCAGGTGTTCTTGTAAACAGACTGGGCTAAGGACCGACTTTCACCTTATCATGTAGATATGTTATACCTCAATTTAAACAATATAAACAGGACAACCATATACCAACTCAAGTGTTCTTTAAGTTACTATGAGCTGGCCACTTTTAGCACGTTTTCCCGTTCTACACGAGGTAAAACACGATGGGCACGGCCTCATGATTAAAAGAAAAGGCTAAACATTGGGTTGCGTGTAAACCTTTATTAAATTGTTGTTAAATTGTACAAGTTTAAAAATTTTCCTGACTCTTACCTCATTATTCCCCAAATTGTGCATCTTGTTCCCTTTTATCTACAGATTTACATTACATTTACATTTACGTATTTGGCAGACGCTTTTATCCAAAGCGACTTACATTACATTGTACTATACATTTGTACATTTTGTATAGTAAGCAAGTGGGGGTTAGGTGTCTTGCTCAAGGGCACCTCAGCCGTTACCCGCCAGACCTGAGAATTGAACCAGCAACCTTCTGATCATGAGTCCAACTCTCTAACCACTGGACCACGACAGATATGTATGTTTAGGTAGGCTACATTATTGTTACAATTAGTTACGCTGTAAATTCTGTTTAATTATGCGGTACATTGCGGCCGTAATCTAAAGCGTTACCGCAGTTTCAGTTGCAAAAACAGGCTTATTTTTACTTCGTTAAAACTCCGCAGCCTTCCGTAGTTTGTATTGAGGCTCTGAAAATGTGCACCAAACAAGCCTAAATAATTTGCTTTTATTTCATTTCATATGACTATAGCCTATAGACCACAGGTCACTAACAGGGCGGACCGCGGTCCGGACCCCGTAGCCGTCTCATACGGACCCAGGCCTACAGCCAAAACAGCAACATTAGACAGTTCCCTGGTATGTTCAAGTCTCAAAATGATCAGCCTTGGGGGAAAGAAACGTTTCCTTTCAACACCTTCAACAAGTGTGAATATAACAGACTTTCAGGTGTATGTCCTGCCTAAACCGACCCCTGTCACTTCAAAAGGCACAGAAGACCGTGGGTAAAAGACTTCTGAGTCTTCTAGACAACTTAAAACACAGCAAGGTAATAACATACAAAATTGTTTTGTGACTAGCAATGTGTTTTGTTTTTTTAACTTAAACAACTTTTGTTTATTGTTTTTAGATTGTTCTCAATTGGAGGATGAATTTCCCAAACTAAAAAGCCTAGAAGGAGGTTAGATGTTATAAATCTACAGGTATTGGTTGCATTATTGATTTTAACTGGTGTTGTATGCCTTAATATGTTTTTGTTGCTGCAAATAGAATTTGTTATTGTTGAGCTTTGAAATTATATAAAGCTAATGTTTTTCTCTAATTTAACAAAAAGGTGGTGGTGGGCAGCGTAAGCTGTCAGCTATTCCAACAGACAGTGAAGGGTATTCCACTCGTCTCCTGAAATCGGCTTCTAATAATGGCAAGAACGTCCTGTATGTAGTTCCGTTACAGGAGGAACTGTTCACTGAACCACTGCCATATGGTTCAGTTCTCAAAAATGCCACAGGCAAACTGCATTCATGTTAAAGACTGAAGAAACTAATACAGTATGTATTTTAATGTAGTTGCTTTTACAATGCTATTCCACCTCTTCGTTGATGTGTACAGCTGAATGTTTCAACACAGCATATTTGCTAGGAATATATGTCCCGATAAAGTATTATGACTGCACAAAATTATTTTTAGACACTTCAAATGTTCTTATTTATAACATATACTGTGCCTCTATTTTTGTATAGGAGACTGAAGCTGATGTTACTGTAATTGAAGATGAGGAGGAGGATCGGGCAGAAATTGACAAGACAACCCTTCATGACATGCAATCCAGAGGGAGTGAAGAGAAATCACAGGTAACCCAAGATAAATTAATGTAATGATAAATGAGTTTTTTAACCAAAATTGCATTAGCTGAAAAACATTATACTTTTTCCAGAGAATAATAATGTTTTGTGTGACAAAAATATTTATATATTACATCCAATATTGACACTTGGTATGTATGCAGGTTTTTCACATTTGTCAGATTTCATTTCCATCTGATCTCCTTTCATATCATACCAGTATGTGTGGTGAAAAGCAAGCAATGCACACATGGTTATACTATATGTATAAACTCTTTTTAAATATTTATAAGGGTTCGTATTACAGATATCTGTGAAGTCAAAAGTGTAAGAGTAATGCAATGTAATTGCATTTAAGGATCCAGTTTTAATGTTATACTTGTAAGGTTGAAGGCTAATGCAATGTAGCCACAAATGCTTTTAGTTCAAATGGGGAGATGCAGTATTGAACATTTCGTTCTTCAATGGCTTGGCATGTCTCCTTAATGCAGTAAGACACTCTCTGAACTCCGAGACGGTTGTTGTACGCCAGGCTGTGCATTAAGTCTCCTGTAGCCAAATACATGTGAATAAAAACTAGGGCTGTCAATAGTTTAAAAAAAGTTATCGCGATTAATCGCACACTAATTTTGTTTTGTTTAACATGTTTATTTCTGTCATCATTTCACAAAAAATGCTATATCCAGCAAAGAAAACCCTCAGAACAGTTTCAATCTCAATTCAATTTCATACATTTTTCAGAAGACATTAATCAAGTCACGTTAATATAAACTTTGAACATTTAACATCAAATTCATAAACAAATGACTTTGCATTTGGACAAAAAATGCATTTACAGTTTAACAGTTACAGTTACATATTACCAGTTATGTATGTCAACGTCATTTGCACCACCAAATGGAATTTCAAACAATTACCTCAATAATGTTAATTTCATATCTAAAAGTATACTTGAAACAGTCATCTAATAACATCATTCGTTTTATCATTTTTATTAACATTATTTCATTTGACTGGTTATGTAAACATCATTAAGTATAAAATAACCTTTTTATTTGACTTCTAAGAAGGTCTTCACCATTAAAAGAAAGCACATTCTTAATATCAGTGGAGGGCATCCGAAAATAATTGAAAAAACGTGTCTTGTCCAGTTCCTGTACTAAGTTGTGATAGGCCCCTTGCTCTGCTCTTATCTGATTTATTTATCCTCGTCTTCTTCCTTTGCAACAAAAGACAGGCATCCAGAGCTCCTGTCTAAACCTTGGACCTTCATAGGGAATTAAACGCAATTGTTTTTAACTTTTTTATAACTAATAACAGTTATAAAATGCTGATTAGACTTTTGTTTTGTACATTATTTAAACAGTTTAGAACTGTAGCCTATTTCATAACAACGATTGTGTATCAGTCATTGATTATGTGTTTTGAAAATGTTAAATGGTATAATTTAATAATGCATATGTGATTATGTACAGTACTTACCCATTTTCTGTAAGCTTGCGGTACATCAGGTGCTCTTGCAGACAGAGCTCCGCCTACGCGCTCTTCTGATTGGCCATTGATTCAGTCAGGTTTTAATTTTTCCAATCGGTTTGATCATACAAGTGATTTTGGTGAGTGAATATAGAAGTATATTTTGTATCAATGCCTTTAAAAAAAAAAACTTGACGGAGAAATAGAAAAATACAGTATTTTAAATGGCACACGAAGTGATAATATTTGGCTCAGAAAGTGCTGTGAAATTAATTTTGTGTTCTAGTACAAATATATGACATTTTAAGTACAAAGTAAATTTACTTGAGTATTATACTTAAGTATACTTTTTGAGAATCTGTACTTTACTTGAGTATTAGTTTTTCTGAGTACTTATGACTTTACTTCACTACATTTGAAAGACAAATATCTTACTTTTTACTCCACTACATTTATAAAAAGGTCCAAAAGTAGAAAGTTGTTTCTATGTAGCAGGTTTTCCTGTGCGCAAATGTTTTGCTGGCTTGCAATCTGCCAGGACCTTTCACTGTTGCCAAGTATTTCAGTTTTTCTAAGCTCACGGTTTTCCGGCTAGCTTTGAATGGCCATTTGGCAGATTTTCTTACCCAAATCTGGCAACCCTGGGATCTTCCCGCTAAACTAATGTGAACGTTGGTGCTACTACACGGCTGAAAGTGCTCTAAAAAGGCAAAAAGGATAATAAAAGATTT
The DNA here is from genome assembly GCA_026939265.1 of Oreonectes daqikongensis. Lineage (NCBI taxonomy): Eukaryota > Metazoa > Chordata > Actinopteri > Cypriniformes > Nemacheilidae > Oreonectes > Oreonectes daqikongensis. The sequence goes on along the minus strand of JAOTQM010000103.1, from coordinate 41,205 downwards.
AAAAAAGACACATTTAATAGTATTGTGTGATTATCTGTGGGTTCAATTATGTGTGTGTAGAACGAGAGCTACGATAAGTCAAAGATCATAGAAGACATTTTCATGAAAATGATCAAACTTCTAATCTGCTGCTATATCGTTTAAAGCCGTTTGGACCAAAAATAACCATGTTTTTTACTATAGTTTAAGTATTCCTGCTGAAATAAAAACAGTAGAACCTTGCCCAAAACACAACAGAACATTTTTTGGATGTAATGGTTATAATGGGAATTGTATTGTATTGGATACTTTGTGTCTACTGGTATGTGATGGATTCTATTTGTTGGATGTTAAATCCTATTGGAATAAAACCCAACACACACTACAAAAAAGAATTTGTTAATGGTTTTAATTAAAAAAAATCTAATTCTAATTCACAAATTCATTGTTTTTTCCAGCAGGGATGGTATTTGTAGTAAAACCACAGTATCCAAAAATGTACCATTTTCTCTATATAGTAACAATATTCCAGTAAAGTAAAACCACAATTACAAAAAGTTACCATAGTTTCACTATAGTAGCTATAGTTTATTTGTGTAGTTAAACTATGGTAATACAAATGGTAATAAATTCAACAAACACATGGCTTCTACACTTCACTATTCAAAAACCTTACTGAAAAAAGAGAATATACAAAAAACAAAACACTGCTCATATAGGCCTGTAGGGGGCTAATGATCATACAGGATGATGTCTAAAATAGGTTTTGTAACATAAAAGCTCTTAATATCACTGATACTGTAAGTTTTTCAGTGTATTCAGTAGACCGTTTCAGAGGCAAACAACAATAAAACAACACACCACTGACATAAAGGAAATTTATTTTAATACTTGAGTACTTTTAAAAGCACATACTTCTCTACTTTTACTTGAGTAATAATCTGTCTTTACAACTTTTACATGTAGCCTAGTGTGCTTTTTGTCTCATTCCATTTACTAAGATGGATGGCTCCTCCCACTGGTCCAAAATGTGAAACTGCAGGTTCTATAGAGAGCCAGCATGTGACACACACCTTTGTTATCGGTAAAGGTTTCTCCCCAAAGTTAATAGTCTCATATATGGCCTTGTACGCCTCCCTGTGTTTGTCACAGACACACACACACACACACACACACGACGAGGTGAGTAGGTGACTGAGGATGTTTGAGTCAAAGGCAGTTATTTGTTTTTGTGCAGTAATTTATTTAAAACAAAGAACATTTTACATTTACATCCCACCCTAAATATAAACCAGGGAGAGATCAGTCAGCGGCGGCTTCCTACAAGCGCGATTCATTTGCAGTCTGGAGGCGGAAGGGAGAACATCTCTTGCTCTGACTGCAGCTAGGAGGGAGGGCTGGGCCGCCCGTGAGCGCTTTTGGACGGGGAGTGGCCCATGGCAGCCGCCGCTGCTCGTTGAGAAGAGTAAGAACAACGAGTCTCCAAAGACAGCATATAAAATCGCTAGTTTTTTTTTGCTAATCGCTTTTCTGAAAATGCGTCTCTAGAGGGGTATGAATACTCGCTTAATATAGCGACAAAATCGCGAACTTAACAAAACTGTAAAAACCATTTTCTGCCTGTTAGCTGTAGTCTACAGGACCTTGTAGAAACACACACGAAGGCGGGGCCAAAGGCGCCTCATTCTTTCTCCTCTCGCGATTCGCGGCTCCGACTGTGTGTGACGTATTCTCGTAAAAGCAGACCAATGGCTGTGCGATGTCTGTTTAAAAGAAGTGGCTTTGGGAAAATCTTTGGTTCGGTTTGCAACGAAAGCCATCACTCTCACTCAAAAACCAAATGGTTATATAGTTGTGGGAAAAAAAAGGTAGCATCGTGTGTGTTCTGGCATTATTGAACAAATAACGTAACAAACCAATTAACCCGATCCAAAAACGCATCACACAGATCTATCTTACACCATAATGGGTATTGTAAAGCAATTACAGGTCGAAATGTAGCCTTCAACGTGACATGTATTACAACGCCTTTTCTGAAACGGCGTTCATCTCGTGCGTTTTAAAGCAAAAAGCGGCCAAAATTATGCCGCGGAGCTGTTCGCAACAAATCAAGACCTCCCATGATTTTACTCAACTGTGTAGCTCATAAACGGAACAGTTGACAGGGCGCGCAGATACAGCCATAGCGACGTTAAAGTTGCATGTATGTCGCTGTTGTACGGCCGAATAATCAAACCGACAAAAGGTGCTCTTTAGTGGACGCAGTGGGTGGCTCTTAAAAGAGCCTTTGAGTTGAAAGACGACGAACTCCCGCCCGTTTACTTGGCCTTAGCGGGCTTCTCGGTCTTCTTGGGCAGCAACACGGCCTGGATGTTGGGCAGCACGCCGCCCTGAGCGATGGTCACTTTGCCAAGAAGCTTGTTCAGCTCCTCGTCGTTGCGCACCGCCAGCTGGAGGTGACGGGGGATGATGCGAGTTTTCTTGTTGTCCCGAGCGGCGTTTCCGGCCAACTCCAGGATCTCAGCGGTCAAGTACTCGAGCACGGCGGCCAGATACACGGGAGCACCGGCACCGACGCGCTCCGCATAGTTGCCTTTACGGAGAAGCCTGTGGACGCGGCCCACGGGGAACTGAAGTCCCGCTCTGGACGAGCGAGTCTTGGCCTTAGCTCTCGCTTTACCGCCGGTTTTGCCTCTTCCGCTCATCTTGTTTTCTTGTCAGAGTTTCTAAATAATGCTGTTGGCTGCCTCACAATCCCCAGCATTTCAAGCACACTAGTATTCTCCCATTGGTTGAAGTGCGCACAAACTTTAGCCAACCGCGAAACTTCCCTCCAGGTTTCAAACCCCGCCTCTACGGTCTGCCCTGCCGCTTTGTTCTATTGTTGCTTTCTTCAGCCTTACAGGCTTCCAACCATAACATAGAAAACCGTAACATCCTTTATATGTGAAATGATTACTGTAACAATAATAATAAACTAGCAATATAGACATTGTATTATTCAATATATTTTCAAATATATGTTATAAACGCCCTAAACAAACCAATATTATCTGTGTTATGTAGGTTAATGTCATCACAGAAAGTGACATACGTTCATAAAAATATAGGACTGACTTTAATTTATGTGTGTGTGGCTGTGATGTTTTCTTTGGGCAATATTTGGACATTCGAGTATAATTTGTGGTTTTTCTGCATCACACATTCAGCTTTTTTTCTAAAACACTTCTGCTGCTTTATGGTATATCAACAAAGCTTGACTGCATTGGTTTGTTTTTTCAACACAAAACTAATGAAAACTAATTTAATGTAATGATTTATTTTGTGGGAACGTAAACTACTGAATATTCACTACAGCTCCCCGTTGAGGTCATGTGGGCGGGGTCTAAAACCTGGAGGGAAGTTTCGCGGTTGGCTAGAGTTTGTGCGCACTTCAACCAATGGGAGAATACTAGTGTGCTTGAAATACTGGGGATTGTGCGACAGCCAACAGCATTATTTGGAAACTCTGACAAGAAAACAAGATGAGCGGAAGAGGCAAAACCGGCGGCAAAGCGAGAGCTAAGGCCAAGACTCGCTCGTCCAGAGCTGGACTGCAGTTTCCAGTCGGTCGTGTCCACAGGCTCCTCCGTAAAGGCAATTATGCGCAGCGTGTCGGTGCCGGCGCTCCCGTGTATTTGGCCGCCGTGCTCGAATATCTGACGGCCGAGATCCTCGAGTTGGCCGGAAACGCCGCTCGGGACAACAAGAAAACTCGCATCATCCCCCGTCACCTCCAGCTGGCGGTGCGCAACGACGAGGAGCTGAACAAGCTTCTGGGAGGCGTCACCATCGCTCAGGGCGGCGTGCTGCCCAACATCCAGGCCGTGCTGCTGCCTAAGAAGACTGAGAAGCCCGCTAAAACCAAGTAAACTGATTGAAGTCCCCCCATAAACCGAAAGGCTCTTTTAAGAGCCACCCACTGCGTCCACTAAAGGGCACTTTTTTCGGTTTGAATATTCGGCCGTACAACATGGCACATTTGCAGCTTTACGTCATTTTGACCGCCTGCGCTGTTGGCTCCGACTTCGTGTGTGTTTCTACTAGGTCCTGTAGGCAATTCGAGCGCCATTGCTTGGTCCAGTTGTAGAAGAAGCATCTTTTGCCTGAGAGTAAGTGATTTTAGAACCGTTTCTGATGGGTTTTTTTTTTGGCGGGTTTACTTAAGGTCGCCTTTGCCCCGAGAGCAGCCACGTACGATATTGTCAACATAGGGAGGTTTAATTTGTTATGATTTAGATATGTTTTTAGAAAACTGCTATGAGATTCATTTTCTGTATAATTTATAATCCCAAAGAATAATTTCACTAAACGTGCAAAGACGCAAACAAAGGAAATGGAAGTGATGGTGTTTCGATGTAAGGGTGTATGTGAAACAGTTTTCATTGGCTCTCCGTTCGACCCGTCAGACTCGAAACTGGCTAATAAAAACATTTCAGGGGTTTGCCAACGGCGGGCAACCAATCTTAAACGCGAATCGTCGTCTTTTCAAATTAGCATAGAAGCATATAAGAGTGAATAAATACGTCGTGCGCATACATTTTCGGATATTCGCCATCGAGTTATTCAACCGAAGCGTCATGCCTGAACCAGCGAAGTCCGCGCCCAAGAAGGGCTCGAAAAAGGCCGTCACCAAGACCGCCGTTAAGGGAGGAAAGAAGCGCAGGAGGACCAGGAAGGAGAGTTATGCCATCTACGTGTACAAGGTGCTCAAGCAGGTTCACCCGGACACCGGCATCTCTTCCAAAGCGATGGGCATCATGAACTCTTTCGTCAACGACATATTCGAGCGCATCGCCGGCGAGTCCTCTCGTCTCGCGCACTACAACAAGCGCTCCACCATCACATCCAGAGAGATCCAGACCGCCGTGCGTCTGCTGCTGCCCGGTGAGCTCGCCAAACACGCCGTGTCCGAGGGCACCAAGGCCGTCACTAAGTACACCAGCTCCAAGTAAAGCGCCGCCTTCAGCGGTCATTCACCCTAAAGGCTCTTTTAAGAGCCACCCATAGTTTCGTGGAAGAGCATTTACAATTATGCCTTTTATCCAAAGCGACTTACATTGCATTGTACATTTGTTTCGGAATATGTGCAAATCCTGAGATTGAATCCACGACCTTGACGTTGCCAACGCCATGCTCTAACCACTGAGCTACAGGAAAGCTTCTATGAAGTCGATGTGTAGCGACTGCACTCGGAATCTTGCGTGAACATAAGGAGGAATCATCCATGGCCTAATAATAAAGAATAATACAATTCATAAAATTAATGCGATGCATCGTCAATGATAAACGTTGTCTTTATAAGTAATCGACTATTCATCTCGGTTTTTCGGCCCCTTGTAAACACTACATTGTGAAAATCCGATTTGGGCTTCCAAAATGTCCGAGGTGGAACCTCAGATTTTATCTGAAACATTCCCAACTGTAGTACTTCTGTTTATCACCTGGTGGCTGCAGTCACAGGTTCTTATCTCTTAAATACTTGTAAAAAAAATTGCTGTAGTTATGCAGCAGTTTGCCGGTAACTTACTGTACATTTATATTTTTCTAATTAATTGGCAACAGTTTGTTTAAAGATAATGAACATTAAAGGGATAGTTCACCCCCCAAATTTGCCTTTTATTTACTCACCCCAAGGCCATCCGTGACGTACTGTAGGTGACATTATTGACAAATGGCTAATATTATTAAATGATGTTCAGTTTGATGAAAATATTGATCAATTCGCTTCACAAGATGTCAACATGTCGCCAGGAGCCGCTTTTTTTTTTTAAATTATGTGCTTTAGGAACTCTTAGACAGGTGGACCCCATATACTCTCATTATATAAAACACAGAAGGCAGCGGATTTACCAAAAACTCTTCTTTATTGTTCTACTCGAGTCAAAATGTCACCTATGTCACAGATGGCCTGGGGTTTGAGTAAATAAACAGCAAAGTTGAATTTTTGGGTGGACTATCCCTTTAAACATGAAATGTCTTTATCTTTACAGAATAAAACTATAAAATAACAGCCTCGCACAAAGCATTCTGGGAACTAGTTTTCTTTCTGATTTTGGTTCCCAGAAATGCTTTGCATGAGGCTGTTATTTTATAGTTTTTTTTCTGTAGAGATAAAGACTTGTTAATGCTCAATGTGCATTTATGTTTGAACAAATTGTTGCCAATAAATGACATATATTTAAATCTACAGTAATTTACTGGCAAACTGTTGCCAGTAATACTGTAATTTCTACAGAATTTAAGTGTACGTTTTTCTCTTGAACAAAGCAACAATATGTGTTCTATATACAGACTCATTTTGTCATCATTGTGCAAGATAATAAATCACTTGCTAGACAAACACTTTTTGCATTTGTTTATTTTGTTACTAAACTTACAACTGTACTACTGTAGTTTTATTTTTGTTCTAAACAGGATGGGACAATCTCATCACACCTCAGGGAGGTTGATGTTTCTCTCCTTAGATGTACAGTAAGATGAGATGATTATCTCAAAAGAATCAAATGACATCCTCGCTTTCTGCTCTGAAACGTCATTCATGCCCTCATAAAAGGCTGGAAAGGGGATGTTTTTACCTTCAGTCTTAAAATAATCAGCAGGATGAAAATATGAAGTTGTGTAGATATACTGACAGAACTTGCACACAAGCAGCATCTCAATTCATGTCTTGGTGAACGGCAGATGTGTTTTGCAAAGTAAGTATTATCAAATGATTAAAAACAATTGTTGTGTTTTCAAACCTAATGGGATGTTTTTTGGTGTTTCGTCACAGAAATGGGTTCTGATCACTGTAACGTGGAAAGAGCATCAAACGCTCATCCCTTGGCTTTCGGCTTGTCTTTTAACCACCAGTATCCATTGAATTACCAGCAACCGGTCTGCGGCCAACGGTACTTCAGATGCTTTTCTTACCTTTCCTACCACGGCCACTTCGGCGTGCACGAATATCCGTTGGAACCAGCGTTCATCCACAAACGAAACGAGCGAGAGCGCCAGAGAGTTCGATGCGTCAATGAGGGATACGCGAGACTCCGTGAACATTTGCCACAGGAATTCGAGGAGAAAAGACTCAGCAAAGTCGAGACCCTGCGGGCGGCCATAAGCTACATCAAACACCTGCAGAACCTTCTGGAGGTCAGGTTACCTGAGGGAATGTGCAGGCTGTCATCTGAGCATTAAAAAGGAACGCAAGGACTGGTATGACAATGTGGAACTATCCCATTTTCTTCATACAGATAACACTTGAGCAATCAGATCTACATAAGCGTTGAATTAGATCTGCAAAGCAATGTAACATGTTTATAAAGGTTTTGCTGACAACATGTTATAATCTGTAAAAAAAATGTCTTGTTAATGAACTAACATGAACAACTGTATTTTAAAAAAATTCATTACTACTGGCAGCAGTTTGCCAGTAACTTACTGTAGATTTATATTTATCTAATTTATTGGCAACAATTTGTTTAAAGATAGATGAACAACATTAACAAGTCTTTATCTTTACAGAAAAAAACCTATAAAATAACAGCATCATGCAAAGCATTCTGGGAACCAAAATTCTGAAAACCCCCAGAAAAAGGTTGATGCAGATTTTTGGTTCCCAGAATGCTTTGTATGAGGAATTTATTTGATAGTTTTTTCCCTGTAAAAATAAAGACTTGTTAATGTTTAATGTTCATTTGTCTTTGAACAAACTGTTGCCGATAAATATAAATCTACAGTAAGTTACTTGCAAACTGTTGCACAACTACAGTAAAATATTTTACAGTTTAGTGTTAACAGATACAACTTTCAAACTCTACAAAACTTAGTAAAAGTTAAATTAAAACGAACTAATAGTAGTAAACACTGTAGAAGTATTGTGCATGTTAGCTAATAGCTAAACCTTGTTCTAATTAATCAAATATGATATAAAATCAAATATGTTATAAAAATGTTTATAAACAAAATGCACAAATATGGACTACATGCTATTTTAGTAGCTAAACCGACTGTAGTTTCAGTGTAACCTATGTCAATCTTTTAATAATTCAGGTATCAATTAAAAAGTTACAAATATGCTCATAATCTCTGTAACGTAAAAATGTTTGTTGTTGCGCAGTTGCAAATTTAATGAATTTATTGAGACTCTTTTTGCAGTTTGATTCAATTTTATTTGTATAGCACTTAGCATAGTTTTTATTGTTGCATTATGATTTTGAAAAATAATAGTATTACATGAATAAATATAGTAGTATGGCATTGAAATACCAAATAATGTTATTATTTATTATTAAAACATGGTAAGTTTTTCTATATGCAATGTACACTAATGGTACTTAACTGAAATACATACTATGTTGGATTGTTAGAAAATGTTAATTGCTCAATTTTAATAATATTATTTTAAATATTATCAGTACTGGAAACCAAAATCTATCAAAAATGTGTTTAGGGGACATTCTGGCAGTGGCAGTTTTCTGAGTGTAGTTTACACCACAATGTTCTGCACTTCATAAATGCTCTAATATCTTTTAGCTTAAAATGCAAGATAAACCCAGGTGCGTTGACATGGAGCATTGTAATCGGTTTAGAAGTACAACCCGAATGAAAATGCTCCATATAAACCTCAATCGGAATAAAAATGCCCAAACCGAATGAAATTGTAATCGGTTTGAGAGGGGTGGAATAAACCTTTCTTTAAACCAATAAAAAAAAATATCCTGACATTTCAATGCGCTACACCGATCGCTTTGCATTGTCGACGTCAGAATACAAAATGCGTCAAAATCGAACTGGAGAAGTGACACATTTATTGCAAAATTCCAGCAGTACAACTCGCTCCCGCCAGTAACTTACTAAAGACCTTCATCCACAGACTTCTGCTTTTCGGAGGAAGGGCTAGTACTGAGATGCTTCTCAGCTATGCACAGTCAACTAAAAGCGCTTCCTGTGCTCGTATTTTCCTCAAACGTTCCAGTCACGCTGTTGCCTGATTAAGAGCAACACTTTACATAGAAACAGGGCACATAAGAAAAAGGAAAATGTAAACACCATATCGGATTAAATAACATCTCATGTAAACAGTCCTCCAAATGTTTCAATTAGAATGATTTTAATGGGAATTACAAAAAATGTACATGTAAACGTGACTATTGTGGAAGGTTAACTTCTTTCTGGTGCTGAAATCATCATGAGTGGGCTGGTTTATTTTTATCTTATTTTAAGTTTAATAAATAATTATAATACGTTTTTATTTTGAGAAGCATGTTTGTTGTTACAAATTATTTTGAGGAAATATATTGTTTAGCCCCCCCCCCAAAAAAAAAAAAAATATATATATATACACACATATTAAAGAAATAAAGTCAAAGTAGTGTAGTAAGACTTTCACCACATGGACCATAAATTCTTCATTATTATATTTTATGTTGACAGTCCCCTCCACCTTCACTAAGTGCCCTTAAGAGATTTAACACCCACAGTTTCTGAAAACAGGTCATGCCCTCTGGATAGTATGTTTTGGAATGTATTCTTTACTTTAGAAAGGAAATAGAGAAACCGCATCAAACCACAAAAATGCCCCCCTCATCTCTGTTTGTCCTTCACGCTTTGGCTGAACTACAGGAAAGCGGTATGCACGCCCATTCCTTGCTAACGTACCACCACAAAACTGACTGGGAATCAGTGTGAGCGAAAACCAGCAGGGCGGAAAACCGTTGAACCGTAGAAGGACGGAAGAACGCTCTGTCAAGAAGCAATGACGGCATTGACAAAAGACCTCCGTGGCAAGCGGGTGAATAGGAGGCGGTAATTAACAGTGTTGCTGGTACCCTGACTGGGACGGTTCAATGGTGGACTGTGAGGAGGGAGGAAGTTCACTCACACAAACAGACTAATAGCAAAACACTTTCCACAGAGATCAAAATCACACAACTCTGAGCTGGTACAAAAAAATAAGATCTATTACTGCATTTTGTTGCACAGATTTGTCAAAGGGCATGAGTTGAAGAGCTCTATCAGATGAAACGTGATCTGGGTGTAAACAAAATCTTCCGAAAACTTCCTGCATGCTGAAGTTGCTCTTTGATGTTGAAGACCGCATACAGAGGTCAAAGCTAGTTTAACGATTAATGCTGGCGTACTGCCTACTGGAAAAAAAAATGTTGGTCAACTTAAAAAAAAAAAAAAAAGTTACCTGTTTGCCTTAAAATTTTAAGTTAATTCAAAATAAACATATTAGTCAACACAACAAGTTTGCAGAAAACTTATTGAGTTAACTAATATTTTTAAGTTGAATTAACTCGTAACCAGGTAACTTATTTTATTTAGGTTGAAACAACAAAAATAACACATCAATTTTTACAGGGAATTTCAATCTATTTTAGTAGTTTAACATTTTGAAAGTATTAAACAAATATATGTGAAAATACTGTAAAATAAAAGAGTTAAATTCTGTCAAGTTATAGGAATTTAGAAATAAATATACTACATGAAAATAAATCTCTGTTATTTTATATTATTAATATAATAATATTAACATTTTCACTATATTGTTGCAACAGTATAATATAATTAACAGTGTTTTATATTATAAACAGTTTATTTGTCAACTACCCATCTGTATCTTTTCAAGCTTTAAATGTAAACAAATGATTCATGATTAATAATCCAAATCCATGGGACCCTTGACATAAATAAACATTTATGTAGAATTTTGGCAAATGGTTATGGCAACAAACAAAAGGAGCTGTTTACTTTTGCTTAAATGCACACACACACTATCTTAATTTAATCAAAAACAGATTATTACATTTTAATTGTGCACTAAACTAATTTTTAAGTCTTTAGGATACTTGAAATATACAGCATGAGTTGTTTGGAGTAAAAAAAAAACTTTTGTCAAAAAAGTTGACAAAAAAAATCACCATTCATTCAATTCACTTTTATTTAAATAGCGCTTTTTACAATGTTGCATTGTTTTAAAGCAGCTTTACAGGAAGAAAGTCGAAACAAACCAAAAAGTTAATATTTGTAATTTAAATAGCAAGCAGTCCATCTTTGCTCTTGGTTATTGGTGAAACTTGCATGTGTCAAGCTGGGATGATGATCAGTGAGGTCCACAGGTTTTAGCACGTAGTCACATTCATTTATGATAAGGCAAAAAAGTCTTACAGTAGATAAGCAAAAAAGGCGAATTTTTTTGTATTGTACAGAGAGAGGGTCTGCGTTTGGTGTGAATGTATGATGAGTTTATCAGATAACTCTTATCAGCAGCTAGACATTTAGTGAGACCACCAGGGTACAAACAGTAACGTGTTGTGACAGAGGCTTTATAAACGCAGCCTGCAAATATGAGGGTGCATCAGGAAATCCACACTTGTGCTGGTACCATTTCCGTACGTTGTTGAATTTATCATTTGGTCAGCCTGTTTTTGTCTCTTGACAATATGCAACGGGTTTAAATTGACTTTTTCCAGAAATGTTGCATTGTTGCAAAAAAGCAGGTTTACAGGGGTCCAGAGTTTTGTGATCGCAAAGAATGTGATGGGTTGTAGCGTGATAAAAGCTCTGTTAGATAGGCAGGAGCTAAACCATTTAATGCTTTATAAGTGAATAGAAGTACTTTACAGTCTTAATGGGTAGCCAGTGTAGGGATGATAAAATTGGGGTTTTGTGATCATATTTTCTAGATCTTGTGAGAGCTCTAGCAGCATTATACTTTTCTTGTACATACAAGAAAAGTTGCATCAATTAACATCTTGTTAGTTTTATTATTTATAAGATGCGCATTGATTGAACATTTGTAAAAACAGAAATCTAAACCTCAACTGTGCTTGTCATTGCTGGGAAATCGCAGGCAGAGACTAACACAATGTATTTTGTAATTTTATTGTCTTTTTTTAATACAGCTGTCATTGCCCGTTTTTCTTTTTGTCCATTCCCATTTGTTTTACTCTACATTAACCTACCTACTGTAGTACATCTTTTAAACCTTTAAATATCTTTAAATATCTTCACCTAGATAAAATATGTTGGGGATGTAGCACATATCTGTAAATTATGCAGACTTTCTAAAGTTCTTTCTAGAACCTCTTGTGTACAAGTAACACTTCGTGGTAAATCCGTTTAAGTTTCATTTCATGAAGAATACATTTGGGCCACAAAAGAGGCAACACAACCACATAATTTTTAAACAGAACTGGGCCTGGTGTTTCCTCAATATTAGATGTCCCTTAGACTTTTCTAATGAACTCTGGTCATGGGCCACCTTGATTTATAAGGTTCTATCTGACATTTTGGTCAAAATTGAGTTATTTACCTATTCTTATTCTTTGAAAACTTATTAACATTATGCCATGTTTTTAACCTCAAGTTTGACTGTTTTATTGATGCTCTTGTCAAGAAGAGCAGCTCAAATAACAGTAGTTTTTTGTTTTGTTGAGGAGATTATTCTTTTTATATTTATAGACACAACACTAGCCAGCAGCGCTAGCTTCCTAATTCCTGTGTTTACATACACTCTCATAATCTTACAATATTATTGTATAAGTTTTACAATATGTTATTTCAGCCATACTCATCTCTAGAAAGTAATTTTATCTGTCTCACTTTCTGTGAATAAAACATTTAGATACAACAATTAGTGTCATAAAACCATATAAATGTAACTTTTTAACATTATTTCAATAATTATTTCATGTTTTAACAAATATTCTAAGTAAACTGTTTGTGTTGCTTGAAAATCTATTGCTTTAATGAATGTTTTGCAGATTATATAATTCAGAAATAAGCAGGAAGTGATTTTTTTTTCAGAATTAGAAGGTTCTATCTGAGTGTGACCTGTTCCAAAAATCCCCATTTACAAATGTCAGAAAATGTTAATATTGTACATTTAGACAACCCAGTCTCAAGGCAATTCGTGACACTGTCACGAAATTTAATCTATTTTTTCGTGCTGGTGGACACGATATTTTCCGTTTTTTCGTGTTGCTCAGCACGATTTTCAATCCAATGTATCTTAATAGGAAGTGTTTGTCCTGCCTCTCTCCTCCACAGGCGCTTTGTTCTGCGTTGTTTTTTCTCATTACCTTATAGTCTTAAATTACTACATTATACAACATTTAATCTGGCTATTGTATCCCTCTTTATTATATGGGATACACGCCATTGTAAACCGTCGTCAGTGCGGTTCGCTTCAGTTAAAATACATTAAATAAAATTAATTAAGGAGGATGCAGAGTCGTTCTACTGCAATCGCTTCTAAGAGTTGCTATTTCATTTCTGAGAAATGCCGTTTTTCCATCAGTTTGGTGTGTCAAATATAACAGTAAATACTACAGTACCCATGAGCCTTATCGACCCTTACTATGTTGAAGGCTAAAACTACGTTAGGGCCCGACGCAGATTCTCTTTTAATATCGTCATATTTTCTCAGCACATAAACACGATATATATATATATATATATATATATATATATATATATATATATATATATATATAAAATGATAATTCTCCTTTGTTTGAAAGAAAAGGGTATAGTGGAATCATGCATTACCCATCAGCCTCCGTTGCTACGGAGACGAAGCCAGTTCGCTTTGCGATTGGATGATTTCTGCGGGCAATGCCGTTTGGGACTCGTAGTTAACGCGGATTCTCTTATTGCGCTCAACCCATTGCTCAGGTAGGTCACGTCGCTGTGCTCACAGTGATCACGTTTTGTTTAAATGTTATAACTGATGCCTTTCTTTGTCATTAGACTATTTAACTTACATGTTAGGTCAACCCATTAAAGCCCGACCAATGGTTTCCTCAAAAACACAGAATTAACCTGATATTCAATAACGGCTGAGGGGTAATTTAGCAGGGAACATTGCTTTATTGTATGAGCTCCGACAGACGATGTAATTTTCTCTCGATCATCGTGGTTCGCCTACAAAGTTAGTAACTAGGTTAATGCACGTGGTTTTCAAATTAGGGGTCGCGATTGTGAAACTGTGTCAATGATGGGCGGGGCAGTCTATAAATAAATTATTTATTTATATTATGTTTTTTAAATTAACGTACATTTAAAGAACTATACATTGATTTATTTTGTGGCTTCCCGCCAAAATATCGACTGCGACAGCGATGACGTATTTGTGTAGGCCAACACGGAAGTTAGCGGCGCATGGGTTCCCTCGACCGAAAGCCTATGCATTTTCCCCATAGACTTTTGGAAGATCTCAAAACATAAGGTCTGTGATTAACAAATGTTAATTATGTTTACACGTTCGTCTATCAGGATAATCTTTACAAAATAATACAATAGTTGCTATTTTGGAAGCCTAAATACAATCGCCAGCAGTAAAAAGCTACCAAGAGGCTATAAACCGACTACACTAACGTCATCACCACAATTCCTCCAACAACTTTATTAAAAACTAATTTTTTAAATTATATTTAAAAATAACAAAATATAACACATTTACACAACAAAATGGCATACAAGGTAAATTAAACAATTTCAGTTTTATTTTTTAAAGGGGCATTGGCACAGATGAATAAGACAACCACAACACAAGAAACAAATATGTATAACAAATAAATAAAATAAAAAACAGACAAAAATAAATACAATACTAAAATAGTTGGTTGATTATATGATTTATATATCTAATGTCCCCCGTCAAAGGAAGTAGTCGCTTTTAGCAACTTGTTAGACTTAAAAGTGTAGACAAAAATAGACTTGGTCGGTGTCGTGTCAAAGCTGGGGGCGTGGCCTGAATGTGGGGGAGTACATTCTTTTGCCCCCTCATTGGAAATGCATGGCGATAGCCAGTATAGTCTACATTAAATGACATTTTTTGTTCAACAGAGTAAGATACATAGAAAAACTAAGCCGTATTGGGTGTGAGACTCCGTGCAGTATCTGTGACTGAAAAAGACCCAACGGAATGGCCGGAGGTTTTCTGTTCATGTTTCATCTAGGCTACAACTGTAATATCAGTATCCCAGGGTCATTCAACAGTCTATATTTTTATATAGAACGCCCACAAAAACATCATATCCGTTTATGCCGTGGGGAAAACAATCCATTAGAATGAACGCGTTTAGACCTTGTTAAGCGTTATATCTTAGCCTTTTTACTTGGTGCAGTGTCGACAAGTTGCTGTGTGGCGTTTTAAATCTCTAACAAGATTACTTACGTCTCAAGATTTGTTTTTAATGCTCATAAATATGGTGGAATAAGTAAAAAAATATATTTTTTCCCGTTTTGAAAGCAAAAACAAATTATCCGAAGGTACACAGACCATTTTAGGTAAATCGCCTGAAATACGGTCTGTGGTTAGCAAAACCTCTAAATATTTTCACGTTTTATTCTATGACATAAAACACCAGTTATTACCCGTTCATGACGTACAATCCAGCATTTTTTTTAAAAATGGTAATCTCTCACTATTAGGTTACACTTTTAAATATTACCATAGCTAGCCCACACTACATAATTGTCATTTTCTGTTCTTATTGCAGATCCTGTCAAACAACTCCTCTGAACCTACAACTGATTTACAGAACCCAAAGGCACTTTTAAGAGCCATCCTATCTAAATCTTGCTTTTTATTGCTGTCTGTCTCTCTCAACTCTGTGTATATACAGCATCTGTCTGTTTGTATCTGTGTGGCTGTGTTTTCGTCTGTGTCTCTGTTTCTTTCTGTATTGCAATGGCCACCAAATACAAGCTTGACTCGCAGAATCCCCAATACCAAGAGGGGAGACGTATGGCTCTTGAGCTGAAACATGACCAGATTTTAGATGAAGCCAGGGTTAGAGTTATTTTATGCCTCAAGCATTTTATACTTAAACAAACAGATGGTGGACAAATTAATATAAAATATGTTCATTCCAACACACAGAGAGCAGCTGTGGAAAGGAAACGTGCACGCTCTGCAAGAGACCCTCCACATACCTGTAAAAGGATCTCTGTAGGACGTGGCAAGCCGAGGGGGAGGCGAGGAGGGCGATGCCAAGCCTCAGCTTCAGGTTAAATCCGAATTATTTGACATTTGCAGGGATTTCCTTTGTAAAGGGTAGACCAAATAATATTTAATAACTAACTGATTGTTGGGAAATGAAAAAAACTTTAAAAAGTATAAACTTTTCAAGACTTTACTAAGTATTTAATAGAAATATGTCTGATTTTTATAAATTGTTCTGTAAATAATTTGAAAAAAGAACATAAATACAATGACAGACAAACCTGTTCATATTCTTCCATGCACTGTTTTAAAGTCATATAAAGTCAATCAAACTACTCCAGCTGGTTCAGAATGCAGCAGCACGGCTTGTTTTTTTATCTCTTTATCTCTCCACTGGTTACCAATCAAAGCCCGTATCAAATTCAAGTCACTAACGCTTGCCTACAGAAGTATCACTGGCATACTTTAATCCCCCTTTACCCTCCTACACCCCATCAAGATCCCTGTGTTCAGCAAATGAGCGGCATCCTGTAGTGCCCTTTCAAAAGGGCAGTAGATCTCTTCCGCTCATTCTCCTACGCAACTCCTTGCTGGTGGAACAGCCTTCCAAACTCTGTCCGATCAACCACATCTCTCACAACATTCAAACAACATCTTAAAACATCTCTTCTGTGAATACTTGATGAGTAAATAAAGAAAGAAAAAAAATTACTAACCCTCTCTCTCTTTCTATCAATAGGTAGTGCTTTGGCTTTTGTGGAAACTAGTAACTTGGTGTAAGCACTTATTGTATTATTACCCCTGCATGACATATCGCTTTATTGCTTCTAAATCTCTCTGTTAAATGACTAAGTGTGTAAGTGCTTCTTGTCATACAGTGAAGAGGTTCCACTTACTGTACCCTCAGCAAAACTAAATCCTCAAGAGGAATTTGGTAAGTTTAACCCTTGAATGGTGATTTTATACTAAATCATGAAATGGTGTTTTTAAATTTAGTATTAGTATTAATGACTTTTACTTGGTCCTCAACTAAATGTATTATATATTTAATATTTTCTTTACAGAAAAAAATATGATGATGCTTTCTGATATTCTGGCTTCATGCCCTTCTGCTAAGCCTCAAAGAAACTCAGCATCATCGTGGTCTTTTCGGCAACAGAAATGCTCAGAGAACTGGAAAAAAGCAAGACCATACTTTATAAAATGCCTTCTTGAAAAAGAGGCTGTTGGTCATCACTTGTGTTGCCTTTGCCACAAGCCTGCAGTTATTAGGTTGGCTTTCGTTAATGCTAAACTTTAATAAAAGTGATAAACTCTGAGTCAATAAAATCAAACCAAAGTATCTTTAGTTAGTATCTAATCTTTATCTTCAGTAACACATTTTTAAATAGCTTAAAATAATTGTGTTGTAATTACATAATGTTTATTATTTTCTCCCTAGGTGCAGAGAGTGCCTTCCTGAGGAGTGGTTCTGTGGGGACTGTGATGTTTTGCTTCACAAAAAACAGCCACTTCACAACAGGGAATTTGTGATTCATGGGTTTTTTGAAGCCATCCCTCCAACCTTATGTGTCATTAAAGAAGAAGGTGGATATTGCACCCAAGAGCAAGGTACTTTCTCACGAAAGCCCTTATTTTGATGTTGTATGTACGTGTATCTGCAGCCAGTTACAGATAATCTAAACTATTTGTTGCTTTTTTGTACAGCTTGCATTTTGCCAACTGTGAAGGTGCCAGACTGCTCCTGTAAAGGCACAAACTTCACTCTGTTTCCAGGCACACCAGTGATTTTAATTACCATCAATGGTAAAAACTATTTAGATTTCTATTTTAGCTTAGAGTATTTTTACTCTAGTCCTCAAGGGCCACCTCTCTGCACATTTTTTATATCTTGTATCTGACACACACTGACAGTTGAGTTCATGGAGATCTTATATAATGAGCTCATCATTTGAATCAGGTGTGTGAAATATGTGCAGAATGTAAAATTAAAAATGATAAATATTTTTTTTTTCATTTTTTTAATTAACTTTTTTGTTCCAAGGGCGTTTTGACTTGCATCAGCCACTTCATATATGTCAAACGTGCCAGCAGCAGTGGACCCCTGACTTGAAGGACCTCCTTAAGAGTGGATATTGGCCAGCCTCTGTCAACAATTCCACATTTTATACACTGGACCTCCTGAGCTCCTTTCAAGAACTCAAGGTTATCGCTCCAGGTTTTTCCAGACAGGCCTTCACAAAGCTGCTGGAGCATCGCACTAAGTTAGGAGGAAGAGTAAGTGTATAATTTTACAATTACAATATTTATGGAATATCTTTGCATAAGCAGACATGATCACAAATACTATTTTTTATGTATTTTCCAGTCTGGACATATTAATGGTGATGCACTGCAGCGCAGCTTCCTAGAATTTTCATATGCTGTGTTTGAGGCAGACCAGCTCTGCTGTGATGCTCCTTTCACCTGCCCAGCCTGCGCACCACAAATGTTGGCTGTTTCAGCAGATGGAAACAGAAAACTTTATCGTTTTCGCCTAAACAGAAGGTGGGTTTTGTTCTAGTCTTTTCATTGATGTATTTTTAAAATGTGTATAATTGACACATTTTTCAATTTTTATTTCTTTGTCAGCTCTGATGATCCTGGCTTTTTCCAGGGGCTCTTTGTGGCTGAAGACAATGCAGTTTCTAGTTTTGTCAACACCATACAGAAAGCACTGAAAAATGCAAGTTTTAATGTTAACTTGACAAAATATTTGTTACAAGTATAATCATATATTATTGTTATTGTTATTGATTTTGGTTACACTTTATATTAAGATACACAAATTCATCATTAACAACTTTCTTATTAACATACATATTGGTTGTATATTAGTATGTGTAAAGCACATATTAATGCCTTATTCTGCATTACATTATTCTACATCCCTTAATCCTACCCAATACCTAAACCTAAAAACTACCTTAAAAGCAGTAATTAGAAGTTTATTGAGGCAAAAGTCCTAGTAATAGTTAGTTAATAGTGAGAATTGGTCCCTATTCTAAAGTGAGACCTTGATTTCCTTTCCACTTTAAATACTTTAAAAAACAAATTGAAAGAATAAATGCCAAATATTATGACACCATTGCTTTTATTTGATTTGTTGTTATGTGTGTCAGACACAGGGAAGAGGCACATGTGGGGACTCCCAGTGGACAGCAGCAAGGGAAACTTCAAGAAGGGCTTCCAAATTGGATGAAGAGGGGATGGAGGTTGCTGTGTGTCGCCACGGATTCCTTTTGAAAGCCCTTAATATGTACAGGGGGGAGATATTTGCCTACCCCCTGTATCTTCAGAAGGAGCTCATGCCAGCCAAGGCGCAATTCTTTGCAATGGATGTGACTTGCAAATATTGGCCTTACTTGGAGAAAGCTGCTAGTGTCCTTCCTGCTCTTCAGGAGCTCACCACAATGAAACCTTTTCTTAGTGTGATGCATGCTCGAGCTCATGCAACTAAGTGTGAGGTATGTTTAACTACACTATACTATTTAGCCTTTTTGCATAGCCATTTTTTGTACTGACTGTTAAGTTCTTTAAAGGAATAGTTTACTTTAAAATAAATGTTGATGGTTGTTTTTCCACCCCCATGTCATGTCAGATGTATATGTCTGTCTCTCTTTAGTTGGCATTAGGTAGTCTCTGACCTCACACCTTACGAACAGATCATGCTGTCCAGAGGTGGAAAAACTACCCAAATGTTTACTAATTTGTAAAGGGTGCTGTTTAAAATTTGAATTGTCCTATTAAATGTTGAATAGAGCAGTTTTTCTGCCTAAGACTATTTCAACCTGATTTTGTAATGTGTGAGGTCAGAGATTACATAGCCAGATGTAGGCAGGTATTTGTAAAAAGTATACATTTTTATAAAAAATTAACTTTAATGAAAGATTTGCAAGACAAGACCAATGTTTGTCTGCTGGGATCTTGTAAAGCAATTTGTAGCTGCAATGAAACCATATTAGAACCCTCAAAACACTCACCCTTGTTGATCCCTGCTTATGTTTATTATATAGAGAAAAACACTAAATTGTTTTCCTTAAAACATTGTTTCTTTTTCAACTGAAGAAAAATGCAAAAGTATATACATCTTCAAGGCTAATTGTGATTTATTTGAATTAAATTTCTTCCATCCTTTGCTAACAGATTAAATGGAGTGGTAGGAACCAGGAAGGATCAGGGATAACTGCCGGTGAGGAGGTGGAGCAAGTGAACAGCTACCTGTCACGTTGTGCCTTGACGACCAAATATATGTCCAAAGCAGGTGATCTTAGTGCTTGTAATATTCTTGCATGTGTTTTTTTTTTTAGAGCATTGTAACCTCATTATTTGCTTTTAACAGCACGGGTGGACATGCTTACATTGCATGCAATAGGCTGGAACCACAAAAAAAGTGTTTCTCTACATCAGGCACTTTCTACAAGATATGTGAAGGTCAGACTTTTAATAATTGTTATGTTTAATAATTGTTAATTGTTATCTTTTCTAAGACACTTAAGGTCGCTTTACAAATCAACCTTTGTCTAATACTCTTTACCAGACTTGTCAGAGACTCCGGGATGAGACTGCAAAGCTAGCTGAACTAAAAAAAGATCTACATTGCACAGATGAAATGGTGTCACAGTGGCTTTCTGATGTGAAGGAATGGGCAGCTGGTGGTAAGCATGACCAGATAAAAGAAAAACAAATATTTTTTTCCCACTAACATCTGAACATTGCCTTCCACCAAAGACAGTCCAACTACATGTTGTGCCACCTTTAAATTCGGTCCTAGAGGGCCTCTGCTCTGCAGACTTTAGTTCCAACCTTGATCAAATGTACCTACCTGTGATTTTTTTAGTGATCATAAACACCTTGATTAGCTAGGACTGGTGCTAAAATTTGTGGGACAGTAGCCTTCCTCAACCGGATTTAAAGAGCCGTGGTTTAATGTATATTTTCCAGTTTCCCTGCAGGAAGTGCACATACAAAATTCCATGAAGTTAGGAGAATTCAAATGGTTCTTTGTTGTTTTAACAAATTAGCTTTTAATATTACTTTTACAGAACCACAAGATACGTCTTCTGCCAGTCAAGGCACCACACACAGAGGACTTCAGCAGTCAATTGAGGGCCTTTACCTTAGTGTGAGACAGCGGAAGCAAACCCTCTACCGTCAGAATGGTATAACTATATAATAAAATAAGTTACTAAATTCAAGCTACTGTATGCATCCTACTCTACCAACAAATAGATGGGATTAGCACATAACATTGTCTCTCTCTTTCCAAGCTGTAGCAGAACTATGGTGGTCAAAAAAAAATGAACGGTCTTATCTAGAGCCAGTGTTTGTCCATTGTGGGTTACTGTAGGGACATGGTGTTTCAACATGCTTACCTCTATAGACAGGGACACTATATAAAAACTGGCAATTCTAAAGTAATTAAACCATCCCAGACGATCCCCCTAACTGTTACACACTACACTGTTGAGTTACCTAAATTATTATTTTCACATCCTTCAGTTACTATAGCTTTGCCTTTTTTTAGTTAAACAGTTGTGAAAGTGACCTATTTTTCAGATATGGTGACCCATACCCGAAATGTGACCTCTGCATTTAACCCATTTAGTGAGTAGTGAACACACGCACTGCAGTGGGCAGCTATCACTGCAGCGCCCGGGGAGCAAGTGGGCACCTCACTTTGTTCAAGGGCACCTCAGCCGTTACCCACCAGCCCTGAGAATCAAACCAGTGACCTTCTGGTCACGAGGCCGACTCTCTAACCACTGGGCCACGAGTGCCCAAACTGTTGTAACAAACCTCTTCCTCTATATTTCATGTCTTTGTAGACAGCAGCAAGCTTCGCCACCGCCTTCGAAGGAAGCTGGCAGAAGATAAAAAACGCCTTCTTCAGGAAATACAGAAGTACAATGATTTTGTACTAGACTCTTACACAAACATTGACATAGCTGTGGTGGAGCGTTCCCTTTCTGGAGAGAGCAATGTGTCGCAAATATGGCCATGGGAGGTTCATGGCAGTGGTATGTCAGTTTTCAAGTGCTTCGTAAGCATTTATTTACGGTTCTGCTATATAGAGCTTATTGAACTAAAGCATGCATGTAACATATTGAGTATTGTAAGGTTCATTTAGTTTATGGGTGTATTTTCAGTTTCTTATTATGGGCCAATTTGAAAAGTACGTTTAGTTACAATGCATTGTAATGCTTTTATGCATGATTGTCTCATGTATACATGTAACTGTTGTTGATTCTTAGCAAATATTTCAATCAAGAAAAAATTGCATGACCAAGTGATGTTGACAAGGAGACTGCAAGAGGAAACAAGCATTTTGGTGTTGGAGATGGCACAGCACTGCACATGGTTGCAGAGCCTGGCAGTACTTCTCAAGAACAAGATGGTTGAGGAGGGTAAGTTGAATAAAAACCCTGTCCATTTAAAGTATGAATTTGAATTATGAAAAAATTAAACACATCGGTATCAGTCACAGAACTTGGATAGAGTAAAATGATTATTGCCATTCTTTGCCATTGTCATTTGCCTTGTACATAATAAAATATAAATTCCAGTTATTTGCTATGGCAACAAGTCAGTAACACTTTAAAGAGTGTCTCATGATCTGCTTGAGAGATGTGCAAATTTGTTGTACTGTGGCTGTTACATTAAAGCAAATGCTATCAAAAGAATTTTGAACATTAGAAGATTGTGTTTTACTGTATAGGGTAAGCATAACATCAAGATTAAGTTTATTCTTTAAAGTTATATTGAAGTTTTTGAAATTGTCTGGTCTCATGAAGTAGTCTTTATACTGTAGTTTGTTTGTTTTGTTTTTTGTTATATTTTTAGACGTAGAGAAGAAAGATGAAGGACTGTGCTGTCTTTTAAGAAAAAGACTATCAGGGGTGTCAAAAGGTTTGCAAGTGGCCCTCCAACAGTACAAGACTGCTTTAGGTCCTGAGGCCTCTGTCGTTCTACATATGGAAGAAGAAGATCAAAGTGACCTCAGTACTCCAGACAGCAGTGAGAGTGAGGATGAAGAGGAAAACACAATTTAGGTAATTTATTCATGTATGTTTGTAGGGCTGTAAAATACTTTTTATATCATTCGATAGCTTTATGCGAGGAATAAAATAAAATACAAATTCCTGTCATCATTTACTCACCTTTTAGTTGTTCCAATTCTGTATAAATGTCTTGGTTCTGATGAACACAGGAAAACTATTTGGAAGAATGCTTATAACCAAACAGTTCTTGGACCCAATTGACCCCAGTAAGAAAAATACTTTATTTTTTGTTCTGTTGAACACAAAATAAGATATTTTGGAGAATGTAGGACAGCAAAATGTTTTGGGGTAGTCAATGGGGTCCAAGAGCTGTTTGGTTACAAGCATTCGTCCAAATATCTTTCTCTTCAGAACAAAGAAATGTATACAGGCTTGGAACAACTCGAGAGTGAGTAATTCATGACAGAATATACATTTTTGGGTGAATTATCCCTTTAAGCACAGTTCAGACCAAAGGTTCACAAAGAAAAGAAACAATTTTAGAACGTTGCACGGACAAGTTGTCAGTTGTTGCTCTTAGAATGTAAGGCACAGCAGCCAATCAGGGTTTCAAAAGCCAATCAGCTTGTAGCAAAGTCAGCTGGTCAAGTCACTAACCTGTCAGCTGGTTGGTTAGGTTGGTTAAGTTTTAGATGGAGGAAACTTTTTTTTTTTTAGGAATAGCTGTATGACACAAGCTTTTAAAAATGTACTCCGCTCTTATGTATGCTTGCACGAGCACAATGCATGATTATTCATGCATGGTTAAAGTCAACATTGACTAGACATGGCTAAATTACGTTAGTGGAACAGCTTGAGCTTGAAGTGAAAGTCAATGTTAATTCAAGCCAGTTGTCCATGGAATGAACAGTTAATGCTTTACAAACCTTGTTCATTTTTAAACAGCTGAACTTTATCTTCCTATCATATCTTGGTTTTTTTTCTGTATTTCCCCAGATGGAAGCTGCACAAAGAACTGTTGAAATGGACTGGTGTATTGGTGAATGGTGTTTTACTATTAGTATGCTAATTAACAACACCAGAATCTGTACGCATCCTACATTGTTAAAAATTCACCCTGTCTGTAGATTACACAAACCTCTCAGAATAAGTGCACCAGTCTCTGCCGCAAATGTAAATTTTGCATGTATGATATTACCATAGACGGTTACTAGACTGCATGATATTTGAGTAGTGCATTCATAATCCTTTATAGGCTGGAACACACTACTAAGATTTTTGCCCTGATTTTCAGTCTGTTGTTGGCAGAAAGTCTGCGCCAGTCTGCAGATTTTATTATGTATTCATTCTGTTGTTTTCAGTTTAGCAGCAGCATAGGGTTTGTGTTGTTTTTTTTCCAGCGCTGATTTCTATTTCTTTCCAACACTTTAATTGCTTTGTGTACTGCATTAGCTTAACTGAGGCCATTTTGTAGCACTTAAACACTGTTTCTCTTTTGTTGATCTGATTGTTTCTATTGTTTACATAATTTGTAAGCCATTTTGGATAAAAGCGACTGCTAAGTGACTAAAGGTAAATGTAAATAACTGTTGTGTAACTTTATATTACAGTAACACTGAAGATAAACATCATAACCAACATAGATTCTTCCTAAATATGGTTAATTTGTTGACAGTTTTGGCCTTACAAGCACATTGTACATTGATACAGAAAATGTAACTTGCCAGCTTGGAATTATAAATTTCTGTCTGCATTCTGAGCACTTTATTGATATTGAGCCTTCAAGTTTTTGCATTCCATTTTTTAATATGTAAAAAAAAAATTGTTTTTATGTCACAATAGATTAAGTACTTGTATAATGCATCACGATATGTCAGGGAAAATTATTATATTTTAAATTGTATAATATAACAGTTGACAAATTACTTAAACCACTGTGCTGTTGGAAATGAATTCAACCTTACTGTTAATGAATGCAGTGTTGTGGCTTGTTTGACAAATGTGCATTTATGTATTTTCACTGAAATTGCTGTGAAAGACGAGAAATAAAGAATTTCAAAATATAAGCATTTTGTTTTTTTCCCATAAATTGTTATTTATAACCAAAATTTGATAGTTTTATGGTTGATAAAAGATGTTATCCAGAGGAAAAATAAACAGAAATGCTAGGTTGCTCTGAATTAACCATACAATCCTTCTATCCTAATAGTCTCTTGCAGTTAAAAATGTAACATCAACTCTTTTTTTGTCTCCAGAGTTACATTTGAAATGTGTGGTGAGTGGTTTTTATTTTTCACATGAACATTTAAATGTGATTCACACAATAATGTTCCAAAACCAGATGTTTTACATGTGATCATGTTTTTGGACTTGGAATTTTTGCTGTCCATATGTGATCACCTATGAGAAAATTGGGAAATGAATAATCATTCTGTTTGTGATGTGAGGTTTTCATAATTTATGCTTGAAAGGGTTATGCATATATGTGAACTCTTATATGTGG
Organism: Oreonectes daqikongensis; assembly: GCA_026939265.1. NCBI lineage: Eukaryota > Metazoa > Chordata > Actinopteri > Cypriniformes > Nemacheilidae > Oreonectes > Oreonectes daqikongensis. The sequence continues at coordinate 15,701 of JAOTQM010000103.1, read as the reverse complement.
ATTCTTGTTTAATTAATATTTTGTAGTATTTGTCAGTTTTGTTGTCTAGGTCTTGAACTTGGTCTCGAGGCCATGCATATTTTAATGGTCTTGGTCTTGTCATGGACTTGTGTGCATTTTGACTCGGTCTTGTTTGGAATTGGACTTATTCCTAAGTCCACTTGAGTTTCATCCAAAATATTTAATGTCATGCATTTTTACTGTGGTGTTATTTCTTTAAACTGATGTTTGATTGACATGTGCAATGATTGGTTATTTTCTTGTGTGCATGACTTGAGCCTATACAAGATATTAATGACATTAAAAGATGTCCCTTTATGGGCCAAAAGTGAAAGGTCTTTTTATGATATCTTCTGAATGTCTTATATTGACGTCCAGTAGAACTCTGTACAAAGTAAAAACTGGTTCAAATTTTGAGTTTATCAGAGTTTAGTTTGTTTACACAGAAATAAATTGAGACTCTTTTAAATAAATTGAGTTGAATTATTTGAATAATTAAATAAGTGTCCTCCTATCGCTGTTCCATTGAAAGTGTGATAACTTACTGCATCTCTACGTGGTACGCCAGCAGCTCAGCGGCAGACAAGAAAGGTCTCCAATGGGTGATCAATTTAGCACAAAAAATGACTGGCTGTCCTTTGCCTTTCTTAAAGGAACTTTACACTGTACGCTGCCTTCGAAGGGCAACAAAGATTTTAAAGGATCCCCTCCATCCTGGACATCATGTGTTTGAATTGCTGCCCTCTGGTAAACGTTTTAGGTCCATTAAATCAAGGACCAACAGTTTTTACCCTAGCGCTATATGGGAGCTGAAAGCTGCCAGCAAACAGACACACAACACACATAAATGAGAAAGGCACCAATCTGATGAGGCATCTTATATCTCAATGGACATTGTATATTACTCAATATATATTGTGTGTATATTCTGTGGCACTTTCCTTTCTACTTTGTGTGCAATACCATACAGCAATTTTGCTCACTGAGCAAATTTTTTGTGCAATATCTGACAGTTTATTAGAGATTTAGTTTTGCACTAATTTATGTGTTATTGCACTGTACATATTGCTCTAATTTCGCTGTACTGTGAAGTATAGTGACAATAATAAAGAATCTTGAATCTTTAATCTTGAATGCAGTAAGATAGCAAAGCAGCCATTGAATCAGTGTTAAAAATGTATGATTTATCAATGTTAATTGCATTGAATCAGTATCACTTTTGTACCTGTAAAAATCATGTGTTTTGATTTAGTTGAGCTTTTGGCTCTTCTATTTTAATGTTAAATTAGGTTTGCTTCAGCCAAAATGTGTGTTAAAATATATTTGTCGTGCCAAAGGAAGCAAGAAGAGATGATGACTTCTGAAGTGGATCTGTAATTTGTGATATACTGTGAATTTTTTCTAGGAATTAACATATTCACAAACTGCCAAACCACTTCAACACAAAAAACCATCAAGAATTTGCTTATGAAACTCAACAATAGTGGAAATAAACAAAAGAAAGCATCCTGCTGCAATGCATTGCAGTTGATCTGTTTATCTGAATTAGTTCTAGCCTGGGCAAGTTTGTGGGACATTGTGATATTAAAACTGTGGACTAAAACAAATACACTGACTAATAAAAGAGATTCTGTCATATTGTAAACTCTGAATGTCATTGATTTTGGTCATTGGTCCAAATAAAAAAAAGATTTACATGGGGCCTTCAATGTGGTGTCTGAAACTGCCTGAGAAGGCTCGCGTTCATGAGCAAAAATCAAACCAAATACATTATTGGAAACGTTCTGATCTGGAGAGTAACATATGTCAGATTCTACATGGCTCTTCCTTTCTAAATACTAACCTTAGAACCTTAACCTCAGACTTTTTAAATATAATTTAGCAACAAGATGGTCTATGGGGCCAACTGTTGTAGAGAGATCTGGACCTTAGCTCTCATATGAGTATAATCACCACTGGGCATCAACTGCTGCTTTCAAAAATAGTTTACAAGCAATTTTGCCCCATTATATAATAATACTGTCAATTTCTAATTATGTTAAATAGACCAATGTATTTAAAAACTACAATTGCCAGTAAAGTCACACCATTGAACTTACTATAGTTACTATAAGCGTCCATAGTTGAAATTCTTCCAGACAGTTGCCAAGGGTTAGAACAAGTAGGGTTATAAAAATCAATTTTCGCTATGTAAATCAAAAATCTCCTATAGCCGAAACATACATTATACTGCACTTAAATGATCAGGAGGAAAAAATCGCAAGGATGTCAGTTTACCAAGGATATTTAACTATTATTGTAAAAGTATTACGGCCGTCTCCAATGTATTTAAAAACTACAATTCCCAGTAGAGTCACGCCATTGAACTTGTTACTAAGCGTCCATACTTGAAGTTCTTCCAGACAGTTGCCAAGGGTTAGAAGTAGGGATATAAAAATCTATCTTCACTATGTAAATCAACAATCTCCTATAGTGAAAACATACATTATATTGCATTTAGATGATCAGGATGGAAAAATCGCGAGGATGTAAGTTTACCAAGGATATTTAACTATTATTGTAAAGCAAAAGAATTACGGCCGTCTCCAATGTTTTCAAAAACTACAGTTCCCAAAAGAGACGCTCCTTACAAAGAGTAGAACTTCTTACAGAGCGTACAAATCAGCCATCATACCTGTAGTTTTTCCGGTTTCTGGAGCAGAAATATATTTATTAGGTTATAAAATGTATATATTATGTACTTTATATATCAATATACTGCAGCCAAAGCATACATTGTACTGCAAGATGCACATGGTAGAACATGATAAAAATCGTCAGGATGTTAGTGTATCTAGGGTAGTTTAGCTAGTATTATTTGTTTTCGAGTTGTTCAATATCGGCAGACGTTAAGCTGTTAAAGAGCAATTGATTTAGTAAGTTTAGTATGACCTCCACATGTTTGCTTACCACCTATGGTAATAAACCCTTTCGCAAAGAAAGTATATTTTTTATATATATTAACTGTCATTTAATATATATTAATACGTTTGTAATATATTACACTATAACAATATATTTAATAATACAATAAGGAATAAACACTTGGTTGTAATATATGTAAATGTATTATTTAATATAGTGCATTTTCCAGTTTATTCCCATATATTTTTGTCATGTTTTGTAATGATAGCATACATATCAAGAACCAATCAGTAGTTGTTCTTCTAATTTACATTTTGTCATTTTAAAACAATTAACTTCAAATTAAGTAACGTGATGTAAACAAAGTCCTCAAACATATGCTCAAAGCATGTAATGTTTCTTATGTCTTAGTTTTTTCAACCATATCTGTCATATTGTGTTTGGAATTACCATGATGTTCAGTAAAAAAAATATCATCTTTTATTATAGTGCATTTGTGTTATTTCACAAAAATAAAAGTAGAAAGGCACCGAATACTTATTTATTGCATCATTTTTAAGTAGACGCTTGAACAATTAGTTATTTATTGACAATATGCATAGGATGAAACTAAATAGTCTTTGGAAATAAGATCACATGGAGATGTCATTATGTTAGTGGTGTAGTAGAGAACAGGAACATCCCTCAATAATGTAGACACTGGTGGCAGTAAAGCAATGCTGAGATCTGGATGAAGGTGGAGCTCAGCTCCTGATGAGCACGATGGAAGGAGCCCTGGGAGATGAATTTGATGATGAATGAAGGTAAATGGGATGGAGTCATCATCGATTTGCCTGAAATGACAACTGTCAGCAGCACAGAGACAAACAGCTTTCAACTTAAAAAAGTATAACAACTGGCTCAAGAGGGATGAGATGAAACAGTCAGCTGATGAGTTTGAAGTGCGTAAAAGTGTTGAATTTAATTTCAAGTTTCATAATTGTAAAACAAGCCATAAGGGCACTCGTGGCCCAGTGGTTAGAGAGTCGGACTCGTGACCAGAAGGTCACTGGTTTGATTCTCAGGGCTGGTGGGTAACGGCTGAGGTGCCCTTGAACAAGGTACCTCACCCCCGCTTGCTCCCCGGGCGCTGCAGTGATAGCTGCCCACTGCTCCTGGTGTATGTGTGTTCACAACTCACTAAATGGGTTATATGCAGAGGTCACATTTCGGTATGGGTCACCATATCTGACAAATAGGTCACTTTCACTGTACTAAAATAACAATGGAATGCATGATTATGAAATATTAAATGTTTCTAAAGAACATCTGGAAAGGGAATTTTAGATTTTAATTTTAGAAAAAAATTAGATTTCTGTTTAAGCCTGCTTAAACTCCATGTATAACATTTATTGAAGATTTTCACTTTTACACAACAACAGAAAGACACAATGTAATAAATACACAGAAACCAAAAATAGAGTTTATATTAAACATTTAATGTATTTTTATTCATTTGTAGAGAATCCTTTGGCTGCCAGGAAGGGGCCCACTTCTCACCACTAAAAACAGAAGGATTTTTTTCTGTAATTTGTACATGTTGAGTTTGTTCAATGAACATAAACCTTCTAACAGGTTTGACACACACATGATTGAAGAGTATTTACACTTTCATTTTCCATCTATGAAGGTTCACCATCATTTGTTAAACAGGACAGATATAAAATAGTACTGTGACCATATAAAAAAGACGTTGACAAGGTTATATATGAATAATGAAAAACAGACGACTACATACCATACCGGACAAGGCTCCCAGTCAACCAACATTTCTGGTTTGCCCTATCAAACATAGATAAAAACAAACAAATTAATTCCATTCTTAGCATAAGGCTATTGCGTTTGGTTACAAAAAGTATTTAAGGAAAAAAATGGTCATTGTTTATATGTACATCTGATCATGATCTTTTCAATACAGGCTCCTTCCTAATCTGTGTGTCAAAATGACTAAGCACATAAAAAGTATCTACCTAACAATTATAGTATGTATTACCAACACACAAGGACGTTACTAAATTCTATATTACACTCTGCATACTGTCTACATTATGAATTTCTTTTATGACTGTCTAACCTTTCTCACTCTTTCTCTCACTACACTCCTGATGGGAAAAGCCTCCAGATGGGTGTGGTAGGAGCACATCTGTGGACATCAAAAACATGTTTCACATATTTCTTATGGAAAAAATAATTATAACTGTAAGGACTTAAGTAAGTCTTCATAACTGAAAAGTAAAATTTGAACTAGGTTACTTGTACTTGTAACCCTCAGTTCCAGTGTGATATTCTTGCTTTAATAACCACACAACTACTGAGCCACAGCTCACAATTGAGAGTACTCCACTGCTGCTTGGTAATGCATTTTGGTCAAATTGAATACATTAAGCCTGTTGGATTAAGTTGTCTGTCTAATAATCCTTTGTAAGTGGTTACAAAAATCAAACAATGAAATTATAGTAAATAACCAGGGGTAAAAATAACGATGTCAACAAACTGACAGAAGCATCAATCAATGTGTTTAGATGCACTTACCCTTTTGTGTTTTTTGTGTTTTAGCCATATGTTTTGGTCCTTCTGTAGGATAGAAGATTACAGTCTAGTTATATATACAAAAAATAATTGGTTAAGAAAAGACAAAATGCACTTTATAATGTGTTATCATCCTAAATATGTGAACCCCAAATAAGAAGAAAAGACCATCTAGTTTCTGACAGTAAATGTGTGTGAAACCACTGTTTATATTTGGCTTCACATTTTACATCACATGCAGGCTCATTAGATTAGTAACCATAGGTCAAAATAAACTCAAATGAGCTGTCTAAAACTGTTTGCTCTAGCGAAGTATCAGATAAAAGAAAAAAATAGAACTGCAAATGGCATAATAGGTCACTTTTAAATTCTATTGAATAAATTAAATTCCTTAAGAGAATCGGCTTTGGTATGGTAATACAGAGTTATCAGAACCCCCAATAATTACCCTATAAACATTCACATACTTGACTTTTTCCTTTTGAGTCCAAACACTATGCCCCTGTCAGACCCTGTGAAGACAGTTGTGGGTTTGAGAAAGAAAATTACTCATACAGTATCCCAAAAAATGCTTTAACTTAATACTTCAAATACTGAAAAATCAAGTGTGGCATCACATGTACTAATACAGTAAGTACATAGTACATGTATTTTTATTGCAACTGAATTAAGGTTGCTACATTAACCCAATTTGTATCAACAAGTGCTGATTCTTTTCTGACTTGGGAATGCAAGTTGTAGTAAATTAGTGCTGTGGTATGCATTAAATGTGCTCATATAGTTTAATGGAAAACCAGTAGGTTTTGACATATGCTGCCCTCAAGTTAAATGTTTATGTGCATGTACACTGACATCCTTTGACCCCTCTAACATGACCCCCATCACCAACCAAGATCAAAGACGGACTAACTGTTGTCGTCTTAATGCTAACAGTATTTACAATACTTAGTATGCTAAACTTACATCACATGACAGCAGTTTGAAGTTACAGCTGCACTCAGTTACATTATGCCGTCATTATTTCCCTGCTCATAACATTCCTTATAACAGATTTAACAAAATCATTACATTTACTAAGCTCTCTTTGATAATCTTAAACATTTTCTCAATAACCGTTTATCATAGTCACTGAGTGCAGCTGTGACACGTCATAGGAGAACTGGCCCTCCTGACTGAAATTGGTTTCTCCCGAGGTTTTTTTCTCCATATATTTATCATTTGGAGTTTGTGTTCCTCGCCACAGGGCCGTGTCAGCTTGCTCACCGGGAGACTGCTTTTATTTATTTTATTTTATTAAATTAACTTAAAGGAACTGTGTGTACGTTTTTGGAGTCTCTATTAACAGAAATGCAATAAATATCCATAACTATGTGTTCAGAGGTGTATAAAGACCTTACATAATGAAGCGTTATGTATTTCTTACCTTAGAATAAGCTATTTTTATCTACATACACCGCGGGCTCACCCTTACATAGAATTCTCCATGTTGTGAAAGAGACAAACAGCTCTACAGAGCGCGTTTCGTAAATACGTTATCTCTTTTGGGAAAGAAGCGAAAACGTGACGACATCTTAATCCTCTCTCGGACTCCATAGCGCTTAGAACAGGAGGGGGAGGGGTGAAGTGAGCTGGTGGGTTGCAATTCGCAACCTCACCACTAGATGCTATACTTTGGACATTTAAAGGTTTGGTAATTTTACCTTAGTTATTTTCTCTGTTTCTTTCTCCTGTAAAGCTGCTTTGCAATAATGCTCATTGTGAAAAGCACTATATAAATAAAATTGAATTGAATATGATATTCTGAGTGTGCAGAAAGGAACGGCAGCTGCTGACAGTTTCAAGAAACACAGCGAAACAATCGAAAATTTCGGCCACCGGCAGAAACGCCTTGGTGGACACAGCTCTTTAAACTAAAGAAGAAAACGTTAAGATAACCCATGGATGGGTCAAACATTTTAAAACGTCAATACAAACTGTAACTCTTTAAATCTACCCTAATTACCTTGTCCTTCCATAGGGCTCGCCTGCCCGTCTGTAGGGTTCGCCTGCCCGTCTGTAGGGCTCGACTGCTCCACTGGGTCACAGGGTGTGAGATACAGTGTAATCAGCTGATCATTTCTACTGGAATTCTTGGTCCAACCTGTGCAAGTTAAACAAGTGTTGTGTTTTGCTTACTTAAACAGAAGTTACCATGAGCTTGCACTGTACCTGTTTCGGGTGTAAATCTGTTTGAATCATATAGTTCAATCAGATTTGTGGGCACTGTGGATTACAGAAGAACTACTGATAGACTACTAGATTTTACATCTATAGATCTGCAAATCTGTGTTTAATTGATTTTCTATGATTATAAAGTCTAAAACATTAAGGTAACCCATGGATGGGTCAAACACTTTGGCCCGGTTTCATAGACTAGGTTTAAGACTAGTCCCAGACTAAAATGCTAATCTGAGTTGCCTTACTTATATCTTGCAGTGACAAATCTTAAAATATGTCAATGCCATTGATTTGTCTCAAGATCCTCACCAGTAATGTTATTTAATAAAGCATTTTTATAAAAGTGACTTAAATATTCTAATTTAACTAAGGCCTAGTCCTGGTTTAGGATAAGCCCTGTCTGTGAAACCGGGCCTTTAAGTCATCAATACAAACTGTAAAGGCCATTACACACAGTCCGAAATTCGTGTCCGAATCGTTCGCACGTTACAAAATAAATACGACCTCACACTGTGTCAATCACATTTACACACTGTCTCCAAAATTTTCGTCCGTCATAAAAATAATCGGACTGGGTACGTTTTTCTGCGTTTTTCGCATGCGTAGCAAGCATTTTAAGTGGTGTTTTGAGAATTCAAAGCCACCATACAAGCGAGGATGACGAATACGAAAAAACGTATACAAAAATTTCGGACTCTATGTGCAAAGGCCGTTACTCTTCAAATCTGCCCTAATTACCTTGTCCTTCCATACAGCTCGCCTGCTCCACCTGCACGTCTGTAGGGCTCGCCTGCTCCACCTGCACGTCTGTAGGGCTCGCCTGCTCCACCTGCACGTCTGTAGGGCTCGCCTGCTCCACCTGCACGTCTGTAGGGCTTGCCTGCACGTCTGTAGGGCTCGCCTGCTCCACCTGCACGTCTGTAGGGCTCGCCTGCACGTCTGTAGGGCTCGCCTGCTCCACCTGCACGTCTGTAGGGCTCGCCTGCCCGTCTGAAGGGCTCGCCTGCTCCACCTGCACGTCTGTAGGGCTTGCCTGCACGTCTGTAGGGCTCGCCTGCTCCACCTGCACGTCTGTAGGGCTCGCCTTCTCCACATGCCCATCTGTAATCAGCTGATCATTTCCACTGGAATTCTTGGTCCAACCTGAACAAGTGTTGTGTTTTGCTTACTTAAACAGAAGTTACCAAGAGCTTGAACTGTACCTGTTTCAAGTGTAAATCTATTTGAATCATATAGTTCAATCAGATTTGTGGGCACTGTACACTGTAAAACTTTGTTGTGGTTTTGCGGTAGTTTGCCAGTAACTTACTGTAGATTTAATTACATTCCTATTAAAACTGTTTTCAATTTGAGATCAACTTTAATTTAATCAAAATTAAAACACTTTTGACTTGAGATTCTTTGAAATATCCGATGGAAAGCCCTTGTATTTAGCCGCCTATGAACACTCCCCTCAAAGAAATCAGGACAGAAGTGGTAGAATGTGGACACAAGAGACGAATTAAAACACCAGGTGTAAACAGGTATGTGTCTCTCATTCCACTTCCGATCAACCTTAATATAGTCTTACAGTAATCTTAATACCAGGTATAAACACTGATCTATATAAATGACTGAATTGCTCAGGACCTCATTACACTGACGCTACTGCGCCGCCATGTTGGTATGCCCAATCGTTCTATTAAATTAATAGGGAGTTATCACATAATGATAAAACAGTAACTTACCAGTTCCCGCTTTTATATCTAAAGTCTCACAGTACATTCTTACAACGCAAATGTCTTAAACATGTAAATGGTTAATAATTTAAAGTCGAGAATTTTGCCATCTTATTAGATATAGAGTGAGTTTTATTTTCATTACAGTAGTGCAACTTTACATATCAGATGATCAGACCAACAAGACACATATGACAAATGTGCTTATTCTAAAACCTAAATATATATAAATAAATATAGGCTGTATATGTACTTTAAGTCATGAAGCTTTATTTCTAACATTTACACATGTGCCATTACAACAGTGTGCAATAAACACTCGCCTTCTACACATTGATTTCTATATGTCACTATTCTGACCAAAATAAACATAAACATTGGAAAAAAACACCAGAAGTAACAATTAATTTAAACACACGTGCACTAAAAACTTACTGCGTGCCTAATAAGCTGAAAAACGGGTTCTTTTAGATCGTTATTTTGACTGTAAGTCAATGGCGCTCTCTGTCAGTTGGGCATACAAACATGGCGGGACGATCGCTTACGGTGGCTTCACCTCCTGCCGTTGGTTTAGCATTCTAGGCGCAATGCAGTCATTTATATAAATCAGTGGGTATAAACAGGGCCTTAGATCTATATATCTGTGTTTAATTGATTTTCTGATTATAACAAATTTATTTTTTTGGTCAGGAAAGAAGTACTTATAATATCTATTCAAAGAATGACACCAATTGCAAAGTCAAACTATTTAGTTCAGACTGGACTATATGTGCTAAAAACTTAAGCTCTACATTTCAGCACTGTTCTATTCATTTATTATCATTTGATTCACTGACTCAGTGACCAAAACGGGTCTTTGCAAATGTCATGGTCTAATCAGTATATGCTTTGGTCAGTGGGCCTAAACACCAAAGTTATATATAGTATAAGTTATATAAATTCATAATAAATCTGTTTTCTGTCGTCCTTGAAAAGCGAATTCTGTTAAACACAATATCTCGCTTGGCATTGAACTTTGAGCTTTTTAATTTTGCAGCTATAATTTATGCTCTAACAGCAACATTACACACTAACTAAAGTTTGAAAAACTGGATCACGGAGAACGACACCTTTAAGGTATGGCTGCAGTGATTTTGTTTTGGAATTTAAATTTTTTTTTAAATTCAGTTTCCTCAAAATTGATTGACTATATAATATTTTGACAGATTCCAACCAATCATATATCGTTTTGAAGGACTTTTAGTAAAGGTAATTTCAATAACTTTTGCTCACTGCAAATCAATTTGACAGCACAGGTCACAACTGCTTTCAAACTTTGCAATACTATGCAAATAAAAACAGTGGCAGTGGACAGGAAAGAAAAGGTTTTGTAGTCAGGCTTTTGTAGTTGTAGTTGTAGTTTGTAAAATCTTACAAAACGGTTTGAGGCAGTGCTGTTTGGCTGTGCATACTGTAAGACTATAAACATGGAAATACTTTAATTGTTTTGAAAAGATCTAGTGTTGGTTATATAAAAATTGAAACCTCTGAAGTTTCTACTGTCAAGGAGGTTGGGAGTTAAATGAATTTAAAATCTTTTGCATACTTAAAATAAGCTCCAAACTGTGACTTTAAAAACATTGTGCATGCATCTCACCTTCACAAAGATATTCATAAAATGACCCTATTTTATGAAGGTAGTCCTGGGCGTAGGCTGAGAGTGTGCATCGAGGGGTTAAAATTTCACATTTATTTTCTTTCTTCTTGGTCTGCTTTCCAAGAAGCAGAACTGGCTTGTATCCAACAGCATGGAGTTTCTCAAGCTGCAATGACAACAATGTGTATTTGCTGTTTAAAGTAATAGAAAAACAACAGCAAAAATAACGAAGCATATTAAATGTTGAGAAAATAAAATTATATACATTATTGACAACAGCATCCGGGTTAATGCCATTCATGATTTATCTTCATGTGTTTAGTATAGCCAAGTACATGCAAACAGGCTCATACAGTATAAGTGATAAGATTTTGCAACCACTGTGCAGTTGTACAGTAATAGATTTATATCTATAGATTTTTTCAAAATAAAAGCAAAACCTTGAATGCTGCATGTACATTTACAGTTGACATGTGCACATTGTGCTTTGAGTTCAATAGTATGAATGCAGTCCATTTTTTTATTTCTCATCCACTTTGTTTATTATAATGCACTTTTGATTTTGTCATAATGCTTGCCTGTATTTATGAACACAGACTTTCCAAGAATTATTTAAATTAGTTATGTTCCAATTTTTCTGGGGTAAATAAATTAGGACCACAATGTATTAAGGTAAACGTGTACTTTAAAATGTGCTCTGATGACACAGGGAGGACAAAAATATCATTTTAGAATAAAGCAACAAGCCCCAAGAAGCAGTTTGTTACAGTGTGATTTTATAACAGCGAAGGGCTAAACCCCCTTTTCTGTTATAAAATTATATTGTAACCCATGGCTTTGTGGGGCTATTGCTTTGGTAAGAAATTGTACATACCAGAAAAATGGCTTCATCCTTCATGGAAGCGATGTTGTGGTTTTTATTACGGCCAAGCACCCATTCCTCTTGATTCTCATGGAATTTATGAAGCTTCTTCTTAAGACGCAGCTTTACAGGTTGCTCCGTTTTACAATGAGAGCATATCTTTTGTGCGCAAAATAAAATTTTGTGACATATGGGACAAATCTTTTTTGTTGAACCCCCTGGCATTAGAACTGACAGACTAAGGACAGGATAAGTAAAACAGACAAGTAAACAAAGACAGAGGAAAAAGACTGAGAAAAAGATAGAGGTGGCTCTTAAAAGTGCCTTTTGGATGTGTAAATATGTTGTGCAGATAGGTTCGGACAACGTGAGTTGCTTGACAGGATCTGCAAGGAAAACAAAAAATTTTAACTATGCGATTGCATTTAGGCATCAAAAATAGCAAATATTGTGTTAATCTGTAAAGATTATCTTGATACACAAAACGTGTAAACATCATGAACATTTGTTAATCACAGATCTATATTTTTTGTAAGTCTATTGGAATAATGTATAGGCTTTCAATGAAGGGAACCAGTGTGGCACTAACTTCTGGGTTGGCCTACTAAAAAACGTAATCTCTGAGGTACTCCATAGACTTGGTCGGTGTCGTGTCAAAGCTGGGGGCGCAACCTGGGGCGAAGTCGGCGTGGGGAAAGCAGTCCTTTACCCCTCATTGGAAATGCATGCCGTTAACCCAGTACGGCCTACATTAAAATCACTTTTTTCCGGGAAAAAACCGGGCCGTATTGGGTTTGAGATCTGCTGTGACTAAACAAACAACCCAAGGGAATGGCAAAACAGTTCAATATTATAATACAAACAATGCAAGCATAAATATTTTTATATCTTACATTGTACACATTAATTTATTATTTAGAGTTCAATATGATTATAACCACAAAAACTAAATGAAAGTGTGTAACAGTCCCCTTTACACAATAAAATACAAATTTTTTCATGTTTTTGAAAGTCCTCTGGGTTGTGGTGCACGGGGACAGGGCTGTGCCGGTGTTGTGCCCTCATGGATTCTGATGGGGGGGGTCATAATTTGGCAGGAGTAATTTTCCGGCAACACACCGGTCTGTTTTTTCGGCTATATAAAACTTCAGATAGGGGTTTTAAATTGTTAAGAGATTTAAAACGCCACACAGCAACTTGTCGACACTGCACCAAGTAAAAAGGCTAAGATATAACGCTTAACAAGGTCTAAACGCGTTCATTCTAATGGATTGTTTTCCCCACGGCATAAACGGATATGATGTTTTTGTGGGCGTTCTATATAAAAATATAGACTGTTGAATGACCCTGGGATACTGATATTACAGTTGTAGCCTAGATGAAACATGAACAGAAAACCTCCGGCCATTCCGTTGGGTCTTTTTCAGTCACAGATACTGCACGGAGTCTCACACCCAATACGGCTTAGTTTTTCTATGTATCTTACTCTGTTGAACAAAAAATGTCATTTAATGTAGACTATACTGGCTATCGCCATGCATTTCCAATGAGGGGGCAAAAGAATGTACTCCCCCACATTCAGGCCACGCCCCCAGCTTTGACACGACACCGACCAAGTCTATTTTTGTCTACACTTTTAAGTCTAACAAGTTGCTAAAAGCGACTACTTCCTTTGACGGGGGACATTAGATATATAAATCATATAATCAACCAACTATTTTAGTATTGTATTTATTTTTGTCTGTTTTTTATTTTATTTATTTGTTATACATATTTGTTTCTTGTGTTGTGGTTGTCTTATTCATCTGTGCCAATGCCCCTTTAAAAAATAAAACTGAAATTGTTTAATTTACCTTGTATGCCATTTTGTTGTGTAAATGTGTTATATTTTGTTATTTTTAAATATAATTTAAAAAATTAGTTTTTAATAAAGTTGTTGGAGGAATTGTGGTGATGACGTTAGTGTAGTCGGTTTATAGCCTCTTGGTAGCTTTTTACTGCTGGCGATTGTATTTAGGCTTCCAAAATAGCAACTATTGTATTATTTTGTAAAGATTATCCTGATAGACGAACGTGTAAACATAATTAACATTTGTTAATCACAGACCTTATGTTTTGAGATCTTCCAAAAGTCTATGGGGAAAATGCATAGGCTTTCGGTCGAGGGAACCCATGCGCCGCTAACTTCCGTGTTGGCCTACACAAATACGTCATCGCTGTCGCAGTCGATATTTTGGCGGGAAGCCACAAAATAAATCAATGTATATTTCTTTAAATGTACGTTAATTTAAAAAACAAGCAGGACTTACTCTAATTTATTTATAGACTGCCCCGCCCATCATTGACACAGTTTCACAATCGCGACCCCTAATTTGAAAACCACGTGCATTAACCTAGTTACTAACTTTGTAGGCGAACCACGATGATCGAGAGAAAATTACATCGTCTGTCGGAGCTCATACAATAAAGCAATGTTCCCTGCTAAATTACCCCTCAGCCGTTATTGAATATCAGGTTAATTCTGTGTTTTTGAGGAAACCATTGGTCGGGCTTTAATGGGTTAAACCTAACATGTAAGTTAAATAGTCTAATGACAAAGAAAGGCATCAGTTATAACATTTAAACAAAACGTGATCACTGTGAGCACAGCGACGTGACCTACCTGAGCAATGGGTTGAGCGCAATAAGAGAATCCGCGTTAACTACGAGTCCCAAACGGCATTGCCCGCAGAAATCATCCAATCGCAAAGCGAACTGGCTTCGTCTCCGTAGCAACGGAGGCTGATGGGTAATGCATGATTCCACTATACCCTTTTCTTTCAAACAAAGGAGAATTATCATTTTATATATATATATATATAATTTCGTGTTTATGTGCTGAGAAAATATGACGATATTAAAAGAGAATCTGCGTCGGGCCCTAACGTAGTTTTAGCCTTCAACATAGTAAGGGTCGATAAGGCTCATGGGTACTGTAGTATTTACTGTTATATTTGACACACCAAACTGATGGAAAAACGGCATTTCTCAGAAATGAAATAGCAACTCTTAGAAGCGATTGCAGTAGAACGACTCTGCATCCTCCTTAATTAATTTATTTAATGTATTTTAACTGAAGCGAACCGCACTGACGACGGTTTACAATGGCGTGTATCCCATATAATAAAGAGGGATACAATAGCCAGATTAAATGTTGTATAATGTAGTAATTTAAGACTATAAGGTAATGAGAAAAAAACAACGCAGAACAAAGCGCCTGTGGAGGAGAGAGGCAGGACAAACACTTCCTATTAAGATACATTGGATTGAAAATCGTGCTGAGCAACACGAAAAAAAACGGAAAATATCGTGTCCACCAGCACGAAAAAATAGATTAAATTTCGTGACAGTGTCACGAATTGCCTTGAGACTGGGTTGCATTAGAATACATTTAGGGTCTCTTCTTTTTCCTGTATGAAAGAGATTTGTTCCTCATATAATTTTTGCATATGAAGTGCGAAAACTTTGAAGCTCATATCTCAAATGTACTCAGAAGCAGCAGATACAACCTTATAATTTCAGGTGTCACATGTCTTGAAATTACAAATGTCCATTAGTGTTAATGGACCTATGGTCTCTATGAAGATGTTTAGAAAATGAATTAAAGATATACTATGTTCTTGGGCAACCATCTGGCTGCAGATAATTTTGAAATCCTGTCCATTTGATAATGCATGCATTTCACGTAGATGGGCAAATTACTTTCTTACTTCGGTGGATATTGATAGTTTGCAACTTTGGACATACCTACATTTTG